>PVKA01011652.1:0-60196 GCA_004027165.1 Ctenomys sociabilis | reverse complement strand
CACTGATTAAAAATGCAGTCCTAAACATCCTGCTTTTGAGATAAATTTTTAGACATATCATAAATGCAAAACACAATACTGAAAATACTATACTGTTCACAAGTATTTGTTGGAGAACTGATATGCTGGTTTTTAAATTCAAAATTCTGACCTCTCAAAATAGATTAAAAAAACACTTTTAGAACAATTTTTGAAAGTATTAGCCTTTAAATTCTTAAGATAGCCTTATAGTTAAATGTTAAGTTATTCCTTTCAACTACTTTTTCCAGCTTGAAAATTATTAACTTTTAATCATTTTTTAACTTTCAACTATGTACTAAATACAGAACAAGTTTCTAAATAAACACCTAATGAGAACAGTTCCAATATTAAATAAAATTACATATTTAAAGTAATCTGTCAATGTGATTTATCAAAATTTAAATTTCTATAGCAATGAACAGCTTTCAGTGGTTTCTTAATATTCAAAACCAGCAGGCTCCTAAGACTCGAGTGTTAGCAGAGATGATCAGATTTAAGCACAGTGCGACTTCTTCTAAAGTGATGCACTCTTTTATCCTTGAAGTAGTCATCTTGAGTAACAACAGTGTTTCTCGTTCTATTCTCTGGATTAAATAGACAAGATACCACTGTCTGAATGCTTCGGTCCACAGATTTCTTCTGTGGGCCATTTCCAGAGGATGAAGTAGTTTCATTAACTGAGCATTCATTTGGCACAACTTCAGCTCCTGGATCAACTTCATTATAGTGGTAGTTAACAGTTGTATAAGCCGGAGGTAAAACGTAACTCCTTTGCTCCCCGGCAGGCCACTGTGGTGGCATCTGATAATTATAAACAGGCAGCTGATAACCAGTGATGACCTGAACTGGTGAATTTGGGTAAGGAGGATAAGTCTGAACATACTGAGTTACAGGACTCATCATGGTTGGAGGCTGTATGTAAGTTTCCACGTTTGGATTACTCCAAACACTCTGAAACTGTGGTGGTGGAGGAGGATTGAAAATCAAAGGACGTGGCTGCACATGATAAGCACATAAATTTTGTTTCCTGATTGCAGGACCCAGTTTCAGCTTTTTACCATGGAAATTTATCTGTGATTCTACTATCTTCTGCACATCCACGTCATTATAAAATGAAACAAATCCATAGCCTTTGGATACACCATTTCGATCCGTGATTATCTTCACTTCTTTCACTGCACCGTATCTAGCAAAGAAGTTTCTTATTTCACTTTCATCCATCCTAATATCAATTCCACCAACAAAAATGGTGTTTGGCATGATTCTGCCTTCTGGTAATACATAGCCTTGGCTGGTGGTAGCTGAGGACTGAGTACTGGCCTCCCTGGAGATGGTTGACTCAGGAGTCTCAGGATTTGTAGAAGACATGATGGCAGCACCTGCCGGTCCCACTAAGGTAGCTCGAGGAGAAGCAGGGCCTGCACTTTGGCCAGCCTGGGGTGTGAGGAAATGGAAGGCCGCAGCGAGCAGGAGCAGCTCGGGGGTATGGTAGCCAGTCCGAGGGCTCGGAAAGAATCTTGACTAGTTTTTATGAGTAGATTAGAATTTTTTCTGCCTTTCTGAAAAAGATCCAGAAAATAGTTTAGGCTTATATAGAACTAGTGTGTAAATTCTAAGACTTAGATATACACTGTGCATTATATTTTAGTGCTAGAGGGTCTTGTTAAGCTTTATTTTCTTGTTAACCTACCTTGTCACAATCTTTAGAAGTATCAGATCCATTCCCCTTACATTAAGGACATGAAGAACATCAGTAATATGCAGCAGAAGCTGAAATACTTCAGCCTATGTTATTTATCTTAATCCTGTAGATAGAAACATCTCGAGACTTTTTTAGTATGTATTCTTTAATAGACTCAGAATTGTAGGCTAACAAAGTATGCTATATGCATACTTAACATAATTTAATAGATTTATCTCATTCAAATAGATTAAAAATGGTTATTATTATAGTTTTCACCCTCTTTTATTTGAGAATGTATTCTGAGGTGAAACTTTTAATATCTCAGGGCATGGAGAAACAAGGAAGAATAAGCTATTTTTGAAATAGGATTAATTTTTATCTTCAGAGGAAAAACTGAATTTTTTCCTTCTATGTCTTAGTAGCTTTATGAAGTACTTTTATTTATAGAATTTATTTCTTTTAGTTAAGTATCAAAAATGGATAATTATTTTTTTCTGTGTAGGTGATTTTGTCACTGAGTTTTTAAAAATTTGCCGTCGAAAAGAGTCAACTGATGAGATTCTTGGACGATCCACCTTTGAGGAAGAAGGAAGAGGTGACCTACTTTTCTTTTTAACATTACTTTCAGGTGTCTCACCTGTTTCAACACATTTTCCAGCAACCTTTCATCTAATTTTTTCATTTTGAATAAATTGGATAAGCAAGTTTTGTGGACTAGACAGATAGTGTTTCTTTCCAGGCTATTCCTGAGCTTAAGACATTCAATATATCTAATAATTTCTTTCAAAAATATAAAAATAAATAAAAGGAGCTGGGACTTTTTCTACCAAAAAGTTAGATGGTTTGAAAAGCAGAGTGCAAAATGCTTATTTTTTGATATCCCCTGTGGGGAAATAATTTGCCACCTTAGTCATTTGTGTTTGTGTCTGAAATTGAATATGTAGACTAAAATTTCCTACTTCTGAGACTGTGTAAGATTGGTTAATACAAAAATGGCTAAACTACTGTAATTTATTCAACACTTTAATTTGCTAAGGTTGGTGATATAATCTGTATTAATTTCTCTTCTTTTTATAGAAGTTGCTGATATAACTCATGCTTTGTCAAAATTGACAGAACCAACACCAGTTCCAATTCATAAATTATCAGTTTCAAATATGGTGCACACTGCAAAGAAGAAAATACGAAAACACAGAGGTGTAGAAGAGTCGCCCCTGAATAATGATGTCCTCAATGCTATTCTCTTGGTAACTAGAGGTCTTATTTTTATATTACTATATGCATAAGCATATAGTCATTCCTTATAGATTCAGTCCCTTTGTGGTAGGCTCCAGATTGGGAATATAAAATGAGTAAAACAATCTACTTTCTAAAAAAATTCTTGTAAGTTATTGTGAAAAGAAAGAAAAAGGAAAGAAAGTAGGTATAACTGTGGCATATGAGAATTCTGGCAAGAGGCATTGAGAACCTAGTAGAAGGTACTATCTTAAAGGATTTTATTTTGTGTTTTATATATATATATATATATATTACATTAAAATGTAAAAAGATCTACCTATGAACAGTGCAATCCTGTGTCACACCAACTACAACACCAAATAAACCTTGAACAGTGGCTACTATTAAAAAAAAAAAGACTAACTTGGCAAAAACTTTTCAAGGATAATGAAGAGAATACTCAACTTGGAAACCTAATGTTAATAGTGCAGAAGTCTCATTTGCATGTTTTTCTTTGGGGGGTATCAGAAATTGAACTATGACCTTGCTCCTTCCATGCATACACTGTGCTGCTGAACTATATCCCCAGCATATTTCATAATTTGTTTTGAAGTATATATAATAATAGGAATTAATGGTCAGCATGACCATAAAGGTTGTGAGAAACATTGAAAATAAGTTTCTGTATGAAAGACTCCTTCAGAATTGTCCATAGTGGGGGCTGGGGAGATAGCTCAGTAGAATAAGCACTTCTCTGGCAAGTACAAGGGCTTCAGTTCAATCCCTGGTTCTGCCAAAAAAAAAAAAAAAGAATAGTCCTTAGAGGTTTATTAAAATTACAGTTTAAGGGCCGGCCAGATAGCTCAATGGATTAAAGTATCTGCTTAGGCAGACACAGGGTCCTTGAATTCGATCGCCAGATCCCAGGTCTGCCATGCTTTCCTCGCCCCTAGGACACCCTGAGATGGTGATTGAGACTGGGCATGTGGCATGTGCCTGTAATCCCAGCACTTGGGAGGCTGTAAACAGGAGGATCACTATGAGTCTTTATCTACACAATGAGGCAATGTACACCCTGTCCTAAATACAAAAAAATATATATAGTTTGTCATATACTGAAAATTTTAACCTCTTCTACACATTCATACATGCACATGCAGACACACACACAGCAGAAACTACTTAGAAAAGATACTGGTCATCACTAGTGTAGATTGCTTCTCATTTTCCAAGCATATGTTATAAAGTTACAGGTTTTAATGTCACATTTTCAGTGTTACATATATCATGGATGTCCAGTCTTTTGGCTTGCGTGGACTAGATATAGTAGAAAAGAATTATTTTAGGCTGCATTTAAAATATGTAGTATAGTTAATGTGTGTGTATCATGAAACTTTATTTTTTCATATTCTAACTTACTAAATATTTTACAAAAATAAGAAGCCTGGGCTGGGGAGATGGCTTAGTAGAATAAGCGCTTCCCTAGCAAGCACCAAGAGCCTGAGTTTAATCCCTGGTTCTGCCAAAAAGAGAGGAGCCTAACTTTAATAATTAAATAAAAAACCTTACATATCTGCTTATTTACAGTAAATGCTTATCTTTACAGGTATGTCAATAGATTGAAATGCTGTTACTAGTAATTGCTGCATTTTACTTGCCAAGATGCACAAGTACATGTAACTTCTGATAGAGGTAGATTTCAATTCAACTGTGATAGGTATAGAAGGTGGCATCAGCACTACACTGTGCCCTGCCCTACACAGTGTTCTGTTGTTACTGACCCAGTTGGAGCATCAGTCAATTGAATCATAAAAGATATCACACAAAAAATGCATAATAGTGTTAGATAAAAGCTTATGGTCTTAGGTGAATTATTATCTGCCCAGGGCTGCATTTAGCTCACAGGTTGAGGGTTGAATATGCCTGACACATAAGAAAACCTGGGAGACAGTGCAGCAGTTTAAACACATGCGTGCAAGTACAAGATCCTAAATTCGATCCCTAGTACCAAAAACAAAAACCTGTTAATGAGACAAGGACATATTTAATGAATACTGTATGCAGATGTTTTTAAATTCTCTTTTATAGTTTTGTTTCATAATATTAGCATATCTTTTAAAAATGTAATAGCATCAAATGACAATGAAGAGATATTTTTGTATTTAGCTCAAAATTAGGTGGTTACTAGTCAGACCTTGTGGCATACTCCTATAATCCCAGCATTCGGGAGACCGAAGCAGAGGATGGCTGCAAGTTGAAGGCCAACCTGAGCTGCACAGTAAGTTTAAGACCAGCCTGAACTGCATAGTGTGACTCTTTCTTAAAAACCTGAAAGAAAAAGAATTAGGTTAGTTTCATGAAAACTTTAGTTTTGAAATTGGCCAGTTATATAAATCCTGTAATTTTGAAATAAAACATAAAATTTCTGAGACTGTAGAACCAACTGGCCAGTACAGTAAGAGCATTGTTTTAATGGTAAACTTGTTGAAAATTTAGTGAATGAGTTATAAAAATCAACAAAGTAAGAAATGTGGTCTAACATGGGAGTATTTTCCTTTTTCCCTATAAAGTTCTTATTTCCTGATGCTGCTTCTGAGAAACCATTAGAAGGAACTGCTTCAGCAGACCATAGTGATCCTCCGCCAGATAGTGAAGATTATGTAAGTTGGAATTTAATGTTAAAATATTTTACATGCATTGAATTTCTAGAGGTCTCTGTATTCTAGTTTGGTCGCCTGTCTTTTTATTTTAAAAAATCACCTTTGTAAATTTGAGTAGCATAAACTTCAGGAAACAGAGATAAATAACATAAATTTGCTATGTATAAATATAAGATTTCACTCATTTTTTAATTTTTGCAAGATCATTAAATTTGTTTTGCAACAGCTGCTTTTGTATATGTATTTCAAAACCAGGCATGATTAGAGACTTTTTCTTTACTTGCACCCAGGCCCTCGCACATATTAGGCAAGCATTCTTCCACAGAGCTATATCCCCCCCAATCCCAGAAAACTCTTTAATGAAGCAAAATGTGTGAAATGAAAATTTCACATTCTCTTTATCTCTGAGAAGCAACAGCATTTAAAAGAGTTTTGAAGATATATAATACTACACTAGTGATCGTTGGAAAGTAGATTTCCTCTAGTAAGGGAAAAAAAGCAGGGCCTTTACATGTTCAATTTACATACTGCTAATTTTATTTTGACAAATGTATCTGTATTTTATAATTAAAGAGTTTCTTTAACACATGAAATTTGAAGTACATGTTAAAATTCCCCAGAAGAAAATGAAAGCTGTAACTTCAGTCTTAAATTATAGCTTTACTTTTTTAAATTTAACTAGAAATCTTGAAAAACAAATCTTCTAAGAATATAGGCAGTAGTTACAGTATTTGATAAAAGATAGTTTTTATAAGATAGGGTGATTTTAGTTTTAAAATTTTTCCTACGTTTTTTTGATTATGTATGTAAATGTTAACAAATTTTGCTTTCTTCCTATATTGTTAAATTTAGAATCTCTACAATCAGTTCAAATCTGCACCATCTGACAGTTTAACATACAAATTAGCTTTGTGTCTTTGTATGATCAATTTCTACCATGGAGGCCTAAAAGGTGTGGCACATCTCTGGCAGGAATTTGTTCTTGAAATGCGCTTCAGATGGGAAAACAACTTTCTCATTCCAGGGTAATAAGTTTTCCATTTGTTTAGATAGAATTTTTTGTTTGCTAGCAAACACTTGGAGTAATTTTCCCCCTTTAAGGAAATCTGCCCTAGGAAAGTAGAAACTTGATATTAGGTGTTCACTATAGCAAATTTATAATATTTTTTAAAAAGTAGAACATGAGTTCAATCCCTGGTTCTGCCAAAAAAAAAAAAAAAAAAGTAGAACAGCCTGTCAACATAAAAGAATAAATCAATTATGCTATATATGTATATTGGTTATCATGTAAATAAAATATTTTGGTTAGCGTGTGTATTGCATAAGTTAGTGATCATCAGTGCTAAAGGAGAAAAATAATACTAGAGAATGTAAAATGACAGTTGTTCCAAAATGCTTGCTATTATGTCATTTACCAGTCTCTGATTAGCTGCGTTCTTTATTTTTTACTGTTTTGCTCTGGAACTTAGTACAGCTCCAGAAGCCTATTAAATATAAATTAGAAGCATTGGCTGACTGCCAGGAACCTAGTGGTTTAAAACTAGAAGCAGTCAAAGGTCCCACTGGCAAAAGAGAGTGAAAATCTTGATTTTTCATATTGAGCCTCTAGCATAATAATTGAGATCTGAATGTATACATTAATTTATTTTGTGTGATGTGAAACTATATGATAATTAATTCCTGGTGTTTATTTAAAGACTTCCTCTCATTTTAAATTTTTCATTACCTGGAAAGCCATTACATTATATTTCAAGCATTTCATATTTGCTGTTGGTGACTAGGATAAAATGTTTGATCATCATATGTGCTGCTCTTCTAGAACTTGGTTTCCATGTCTATAGGGATCTAGTTTTATTTCTTATTAATATAGCTAAAAATTGTGATAAAGAACAGAAGCAATTTTTCTAAGGCTAAGTTTTCTTTTTCTCGTTGATAGATTAGCCAATGGAGCCCCAGATCTGAGATGTTGTTTACTGCATCAGAAGCTGCAGGTAAAGGTTTCTCAATAGCAATGTGTAAATGGGTCTTGGTTTATGCTGCTATGGGTTGCTTATCATCACTGTGCTTCACAGTAGGCATCTGAAAAAGAAGTAGAGAATGAAAAAATAGTCAAATAGTAGATAATAGATTTTTCATTTTTCTGTCACTAATTTAACTGTAATGTGATTGTTTTCTTAAGATGTTAAATTGTTGTATTGAAAGAAAGAAGGCACGTGATGAAGGGAAAAGGATAACTACTTCAGACACGGTAACCATTGCACATCCAGGGGATACTGGAAAAGTTGGAGACCAGCTGGGGCCAGACCATATCAAAGATACGGAAAAGGGAGAGATGGGAAAATCTTGGGATTCGTGGAGTGATAGTGAAGAAGAATTTTTTGAATGTCTGAGTGACACAGAAGAACTTAAAGGAAATGGACAGGAGAGTGGCAAGAAAGGACCTAAGGAGATGACAAATTTAAAACCAGAAGGACGTCTCTATCAGCATGGGAAACTTACACTGCTGCATAATGGAGAACCTCTGTACATTCCAGTAACCCAGGTAGGAAGCAGTGGTTCTTTCATTTTCTTTTTGTTCCTGTTTGATACATTTATGATGGTGCTGTGATTTGTGTATCTAGGCAGCTTGAAGTACTAGGCAGTACATTCATGACTGTCTCATCAGGCAGCTTTGTATAAAGGTCCATTTGTACCAGCAGGAATGTGTTAATATAACTAACTTCATCCTAATAAAAGATTACTTCTTTTGATGGGGAAATTCTTTAAAAAGTTGTTGTTTAATCCAGATGAGATGGTACACACCTATAATCTCATGCTGTGGAAGGCTGAAGCAAGAGTATCACAAATTTAAGGTCATCCAGGACAATTTAGTAACTTACTAAGGCCATTCAAAATTTTCAAAAAGTTTTTTTATCTGTTCAAAGATAACAGTCTGAAGCCGTTTCATACAGTACATAAAACTGTAGCACCTATTAAAGGAATAATGTTTTGTTTCACAGTTTTGTTTCAAATGTATTTGTATAGTCAATCCAGAAAAAGTGAAAGGAACTACCAATACCAATTCAACTTTCATCCTACAAAATAACCACTATTACTGGTTTGGGGTATATTTCGCATATTTGCCTGTATGCATTTATGTGCATTCGTAGTTTTCAAAAAATGTATATACACTTCAAGAAAAGAAAGACTTGTATGAATATTTTAATACTTTCCTGTGAATTGGCTACATAGGATGGATGGATGGATGGATGGATGGATGGATGGATGGATGGATGGATGGATGGATGGATGAGAGGGACAGGGTCTTGCTGTGTAGTTTAATCTAACCTTAAGCTCATTTTGTAACTCTGGCTGCTCTCCAATTCCCAACAATCCTCCTGCCTTAGCCTACCATGTGCTGTGATTACAGGTGTGCACCACCATACCCAGATTTGTGTTTTCAATACAAGGGCTGGTCAAAAATTGTGTTATTTATTTAAATGAAAAACTTTATTATAACAAGATCCATTGCCATTGATTCCTCTCAAAATATTTCCCCTTGCCTCAAACACACCCGTCTTTCTTACCACTTCTGAAGCAATCCTTAAAGTCCTCTTTTGTGTCTTAATAAAGTCTGATAAAAAAAATACAGTGACTGCTTTTGCATCCCATCCAATGGGAAGGCAAGTTTATAAAACATTATGATGTATACTCATCTACCTTATTATTCAAATCTTGCACTAAAACTCTTGGCTCTTCCCCAAGGTCAAAATGAGTATGAAAGGTAAACCATCTTGAATCAATTCAAGACATCGATACCACCATACCAGCACAACTAAAGACAAAGAGGACTTCCAGAACTGCTTCAGAAAGTGGCAAGAATAATGGGATGCGGGGGTGGAGGGGTGGGGGTGGGAGGATTAATAGGAATTTGTCTTCTACCATACTACAAATCTTTGAAAAATTTAAACATTTCATGAATTTTTTGATTGTACTATGTATGTTTTAACTGTACTAAATAGTATCTCCAAGGTTGAAGTAATTCATCTTGCCACCAACAGTGTAGAGTAGTATGGTTATTATATAATGCTTGGTTCATAGTCTGTCCCACTTGATAAATCAGGGATTCCTACTTGGCATGTTCATTGATTTGCTAGAACTCACAGAATTAAGCATGTAGATGTATTCATTGATACCATTTCCTACAGCAAAAGAGAAAAGATGCACAGAACAAAGTTTGGAGGAAATAACTGTATCTATATAGAATGTGCTTAATTCCTCTAGTAATGGATTGTGGACATGCATGTGAAATATTATCTACATAGCTTCTTAAAAGCACAGTGGCTAGAGTTTTTTTTTTTGAAGGAAGGAAAGGTTTATTTAGCTCACAGTTACTGCGGGTTTCAGCCTATACTTGTCTGGCTCCCAGGCAGAATGGCACATGGCAGAGAGCATCAGTTCATGGTGGAGGAACAACAACAATGTAACAAAGAGCAGTAGCTAAAGAAAGTCTATCTCTCTCTGTCTGTTATATTACATTCAGGCTCTCTGCCCCAGGCTGGAGGAAGCACTCACACCCATAATCCCAGCAGTACTAAAACCCATAATCCCAGCCTTGGATCACACATAATCCCAGTGGATCATGAGTTAATCACGAATTCTAGAAGTCCCTACCCCATGACTACATGAGGCTTTGGGGGACAACTAGACACAAACCATAACATTCTACCCCTGGACCCCCAAAGTCTCATTCACATCCTTTTGTGCAAAAGACATATTTTAGTCCATCTCTAAGAGTTGCCAAAGTCCCAATAGTTTCAGCATTGCTGGAAAGTCAAGTTCCATGTCTGCTCCAAGATCCAAGGCAAACTCTTAGTGGTGAGCTCCTACAGGCCGAGGAGGATGCTGCCCAACGTGTACCCTGAATTCCATTTAGCAGAGCTGTTCAAAAAATCGATACAGGGCTCACCAGTATCAGGGTCTACCTGCCAAGGTGAGTTCTACAGACCTTGGATGTTAGCCTTCTACTGCATCATGTCCTCACTCATGGGAGAGGCAGTGATGCCCTTATCACCTTTCCCCATCAGCTCTCTGAAATTTCTCTGAAGCAAGGCATAAGCTCGGCTGTACGTGGCCAGCAGCAGGGGTCTGTCCCGTCCCGTTGCTCAGGGTTATTGTAAGCTACTTATCTGGGGATTGGGATCCCCCTCCCACACACCCGAGAACTGACAGAAAGCGCCTATTTTCTAGAACCCCTGTGTTCACAGGATGAGTAGCACGGTAATTTTTTTCCTCCTCTGACCCCTCTACCCAAGGACTTCCAGTAGGTAGGCCCTGTTCATCTCTGCATGTTCCAGGAGACAATTTGGATGAAGCCCAGTGGCCAGAGTTTTTACTTGGAACTGGTTACATAGATATCCTTTGCCTAGTTCATACCAAAATTCCAAACTCCTGGAAGGGAAGCAGGTTTTCATTATAAACCATCTTGTTTATAGTTTGCACAAATCATTTAAGCATAGTAATTGTGGGAATGATGACTTTTCCTGAGTCCAAGTTCTCACATATCAGTTTAGGCAAAATCTTAGTAAGGACAGCAGTCTCAGGCCTGCTATATTAACTCTTTTCTATACTCTTACTATTTTAGGAATTTTAATTTTACCTCTTTGGTGGGTGTGAGATTTTCTGTTATTTACATTTCCCTGAAGAGTATTTTTCATATATTTATTGCCTATTTAGGTATCTTTTTGATGAAGTACCTATTGAAAACTTAATGTCTGTGTTTTTAGAAGAATAGTTCTTTTTTTTCTTCTTGCTTTGTTAGGAATTCTTTATACTTTTTAGGTACTTAGATGAATTATAAATATAAACCCTTAGATATTTGTATTGCAAACATTTTCTCCAGGGCTGGGCATAGTGGCTCCTGTAATCACAACTTTTGGGAGGCCGAGGCAGGAGGTCACTGTGGGTTCAGAGCCACCCACAGTGAATTCAAAGTGAATTCAAGGTCACCCTGAATTGTGCAGTGATACCCTGTGTCAGACAGACTAAAAATTTTTTTCTCCTACTTAATTATATTTTTATTTTCTTAATGCCTTAATTGTTCTTAATTTTAATAAACTCTGATCTACCAGTGCTTTTCATATGTGGAGAGTGCTTTGTGTGTTCTCTACCTACCCTTAAAGTTCTGAATATGTTCTCTTTTGTTTTTTTCTGGAAAGCTTTATTTTTCCACTGTTATATTTATGCTTGTGATATGTCTCAAATTAATTATACATTTGATATGAAAAAGTTGATTCTCTTATTTTTGGTCAGATTATTCTGTCATTATTATCAAAAGATCTACCATTCTCACTGAATGGTAGAGGTGTCTAAATATATATGTATAGTCAAGACTGTATTGGTCCATTTTTGAACTTTTTATGTTAATTAGTCTGTCCTTTTGCCAGTAAGTATCACTATTGTGGTAGCTTCATAATAACTGTGGCCTGGACTCATTATGTAGCCCAGTCTGGCTGTGTACTCTCAGAAATCCTCTTAAGTGCCTATTAGATTCTTTTTCTTCTTTTTTAAAAATTTTTTTTAATATTTGATCATTTTGCATTTTTTTATTGATGTTATTGAGAAACAAATAGCAAAGAGACAGTTTCAAAACTGATTAATAGGACAGTTTCAATATTTAATACATTGCATATTGTTGTCTTTGTGGTGGTTATTCACAATACAACATGCAGATATGATATCCTGTCCAAACACTATTAGTACAAATCTTTCTTCTCATTGAATTAAGAGAAAGTAGCTGTATATCTATCCTATTTGTATATACAGATACAAAATGTATCTTCATTTGTATCCCCTTTTATTGTTCAGTTTTTGTCAGACATGGGTATTCTATTGCCATTTAAATAATTGCAGGTGTGTGAGTTCAGCAAAATAATCCAATATAGTCCAGTAGTCCATTATAGTAGTGGGTTATCCGTAGGACTGGTAGTGTCAGAAGTTGTTGACTTGAGCCTTTTGTAGCTCAGTCTATTAATATGGCTTTACTTTTTATACCTCGTTTTTATGCTTTCTTGCTGGATGGTTAAGACCAAGATTAAGCAAGACCTATGTAGCAAGAGATGTAACTTTTGCATCTGACAAGGTCAGTCAAATCCCCTTAGGATTTATCCTGAAACCCTGTACCTCACTTTGTAGATCCTTTGTCAGTTTCAGCCATGTGGATGAGTCATGGCCATTGCTTGACGAATTTGCTCTCTGTGAAAGCCTGAGAGAATGTTTTCTCTCCATGTGTTATTTATTTATTTATTTATTTATTTTTATTTATTTTTTTTTTGTTCAGGGTCTCTCTATGCAGCTCAGACTTAAGCAAACCTCCTGTCTCAGCCTCCCTAGTGCTGGAATTACAGGCATATGCCACCACACCAAGTTTAGCTGGCCAGCAGGGTATGTGGTACTGGAAATCGAACCTGCTCCTTGTGCTTGCCAGGCTGATGCTTAGAATTCTGAGAGGTCTCCTCAGTTTGATTCTTTTGTATTGTCTGTATAATTGTTTTCTATTATCTGTAGATTTTATAAGAATATAGATTCTATTTTTAGAATACAACTTCCATTTTTAAAATTCCTATTTTGTGTATAATATCTCTTTTGTTCTCAAAGAGATTAACGTTTTTGATCTTTACCCAAAAAACTTTTAGTTTTGGTTTTCCTGTTAATATCGGTTCATTGATTTCATTATTTCTTTCAATTTTCTTGGAATTAATTTGCTATTTTAGCAATTTATATTAGAAACTTGAATAATTGATATTTAAGTCTCCTTTTCTGATGTTTATGCTTTAAATTATCTTCTTTATTTGATTCAGATGTTACAACCCCTGAGCATTCTCTCTCTTTTTTCTTTTTGTTTCTTCTTTCATTTATGTATTCAGTACAGGGTCTCAGTACGTACCTTGGATTTGTAGTGATCCTCCTGTTTTTACCTTCCCAGTGCTGGGATTATAGGCATGTACCACCATGACCTTCTCTTTTTAACTGCCTTGTCTCCCATTGCATAAGGACAAAAGAGGCTCAATCCTTTGTCTTTAGTCTTATGCAAGTACAGGCCCCAAAATCTGTATGTCCAGATGGGCCCTAGAGCCTGGAAAGGGATATGTGAGGGTTTATAATAGAATAGAATTTTGCAATGCTGAAAATAAGTTTATTTTTATATCTTGGTATGGTGCTTTTATAATTCTTATATAGGCCTACATTTTGGGCAGAACTGGATCTATCTACTAACACCACCATTTATTTATTGTTTTGCTAGTACAAACTTACTCTTTTCTGAGCCTTGTTTTTTTTCATCTTATAAACAGTAGCTGGGTACAGTGCTTACCTGAGAAGGTAAGGTAGGACAGTCACTTGAGCAGAACAGTTTGAAACCAGCCTGGTCAACATTGTACAACCACATCTGCAAAACAAGACAATGGAGTAGTTTCCATTTTCTATAAATAATAATAGTGACTTTTTTTTTTTAAACTCGTTTATTTTATAGATTTATTCCAAAGCTGAGATGTGTAGTATAGAATACCTTTTTTTTTTTAATGACATGATTTCTCTTATTTCCCCACATTCAAATTGAGAAGGACTTTGGCAGCATCTACACTGAATTCTTTTTTTTTTTTTTTTTTTTTTTTTTTTTTGTATGTTTTAGGGCAGGGTCTAAAGGGTGTTCAGGGTCTCATTGCTTCACTACTAGATCAGACTTGTGATCTACCTGTTACAGCCTCCCAGACCTGGGATTACAGGCGTGCGCCCCCATGCCCAGTCTCAATTGCAGTCTCAGCATGCCCCAGGGTTGGGGCCCCCGCTCTGCAGGCCCAGGGATTAGACTTGTAGCCCCTGCACCTGCTTACAGGCGCTTTAATCCGCTGAGCTATTTGGCCAGTCCTACACTGAATTCTAATCTTGAGGAAAATTTCTTTCTAAGTCAGTAAGCCATAAAGCCAGGACAAAGCATTACTTATTATTCATAAAACAATTGTGTTCCTGAGGCACAAATCATGTAACTATTGAAATTACCAGCTGGACAAAACTTTGAAGATAAACCTATCAATTTAATTGATAAATGAAGTCTTGTACAGCATATTGTTGGATTTTGCTTCCTAATCTACTCTGCCAGTCTGTTTCTTTTAATTGGTGAATTTAGTCCATTTACATTGATGGTTATAATTGAGATGTACTGACTTATATTTCACATGTCATTTACTGATTGTATACCTCTTTTTCACCTCTGTTTAATTGTTTGCCTTATTTGGTGGGTTCTTTCCATTCTTATTCATGGAATTCTGGTCATTTTGAGCCCTCTCCAGAATATCTTTTAGTAGTCTGTATAGGGTTGGCTTTGTTGTCATGAAATTCTTCAGTTATTCTGTGTCATGGAAATATTTCACTGTTCCATTAATTGAAAGAGTGTTTTGCAGGGTATATCAGTCTGGGTTGGTATTTGTTTTCTTGTAAGACTTGTAGTACTTTGCTCCATGCTCTTCTTGATATGATGGTTTGTGAAGAGAAATCTGCCGTTATTCTGATGGATTTTCGTTTAAATATGATCTCATTCTTTTCTGTGTCAGCTTTTAGTATACTGTTCCTGTGCTGAATTTCTGGGATCTTGATTATTACATATCTGATTGCGGTTTAAATTGGGTTGATGTTATTTGTTTCTCTTTTTTTCCTATATTTTAGGGAAAGGTCTATAGGGTGTTCAGGGTCTCACTACTACATCGGACTCATAGTGATCTACCTGTTTACAGCCTCTCAAGTGCTGGGATTACAGGCATGAGTCACAACACTCAATCTCAATTGCTATCTCAGTGCACCCTGGGGGTGGGGCCAGCACTAAAGGCCTGGGGATTGAACCCTCAGCCCTTGTCCCTGCTTGCAGATGCTTTAATCTGCTGAGCTATTTGGGCAGCCCCGGGTTGATGTTATTTGGAGTCCTATATGCTTCGGTTACTGAATATCAGATTTTTGCTCCATATTTGGAAAGTTTTCTGCTATTACTTCTGCCCATATTATATCATTTGTATTGACTTCTCATTGATGCCTATTAGTCTTACATTGTTCATTTTTGCATTGTCTTGTAGATGTTGAATTATTTTTTCCTGCATCCTAGTTGTTTTTAAGATATCTTTTCTTACCTTTTCACTAGCCTCAATGGTGTCCTCAAAGTCTGAAAATCTATCTTCACTTTCATTCAAACAGTTTTGCCAGGTTGTGACTGAGGTTTTAATTTCCTGTATATCACTTTGAATCTGCTTCATGCATTTTATTTATTTCCTGTATTACTTATTCAAGGATTCTATCACTTTTCTATTCTCCATATTTTTTAACTAGTGTCTTCTTTAGAAGCACTTAATTCTTTCATTATAGCTATCATGTTTTTTTTTACTTTAGAAATTATTTCTGATCTGATTTCTTCAATACCTTTTTCTGCAGTTGTTTCTTTACTTCAGATACTGTTATTACAGAGATTTCAGGTGTGTGCTTTCCAATTCCTTTTATGCTATTGTCTTCTGAGAATGTATTTTGCTTCTTCTCTTTGTCATTTTGTATAGCACTGTCTTCTGACCTTTGGTGTAGAGCTTTGGTGTAGTTATTATTACCTTAGCACCAGATCTGGATCTACCAAGTTCAAACTTGCCCAGGTAGGTGTGGTTTGCTTCTGGCTACTCTGCTCCATTTCTTCCTGCTATAGCCCTTGTAAGTGAATCCGTGTTTCATTGTGGCAAGATGTTTTGCTCCTGGATTAGCTGGGTGGGTCTTGCCTCTACCCTCTGTAGGGAGTTCAGCCACAGGGTTCCAACTGGGTCTGTCTTATGGAGGAAGTTATACACACACACGCACACATGCACACATGTCTTTTCTGGGTGCTGGCTGGAATGAGGATCCAGTGGGTGGGCAAGTGATTACACACACATATTATTAAGTAACTATTAAGTGTGATGTTTTTCAGCATAATTATTGATATACATTACTATATCAGTAGTTCATGGCATATTTATTGTTTGAAAGATTTTTATTTCATTTCTGTTTCATGGGTATTTTGTACTTTGCTTAATTCACCTCCTGATGGATATTATAAAAATGGGCTAAGGAAACTTCTGGAGGTGAATTATATATTTATCATCTTTCCAATTTTAGTATATGTGCTGCTGAAGCGAGCACTATATTTATCATCTTGATAAATATCTTGGTGACTGTTTCGTGGGTATATCCCTGTCACAATTTTTCAGATTCATCCTTTAAGTTTGTATAAGTTGATTTTTTTCTTATAAGTTTTTATACTTTCAAAAACCTCTAAAAGGGGGCTGGCCCAATAGCTCAGCAGATTAAAGCACCTGCTTAGGCAGACACAGGGATAGGGATTCAATCCCAAGTGTGCCGTGCCAGCCCCACCTCTGGGTGCACTGAGATGGCAACTGAGACTGGGTGTGGTGGCACGCACCTATAATTCCAGTGCGTGGGAGGCTGAAAACTTGAGGACCACTAGGAGGTAGACCTGTTTATTGAGAACCTGTATTATTTATTTATTTATTTATTTATTTATTTATTTATTGGTCTTTTTTGAGACAGGGTCTCACTATGCAGTTTAGGCTGGCCTCAAACTCACTTTGTAGCTCAGGCTGGTCTCGAACTCACAACAATCCTCCTGACTCAGCCTCCCAAGTGCTGGGATTATAGACATGCACTACCATATCCAGCTTACTGTACATTTTGTGTGTTCCTTCACCTTTATGTTTTAATTAACAATCTCTACTTAATATCTAGTAATGCTAATTGTATATCTGTTTATATTGGGTTAATATTATCTGAAATGTTTAGATGCATAGACTTTCTGGAAACAAAATAATGCCTTTTAATTTAGTGCTTTTTTGTTTTTTTTTTAATTTGGTCTTTGAACAGCTGGCGGTACAGCTCAGTGGACTAAGTGCTTGCTTAAGTAAGTGCAGGAGCCAGGGTTCAATCACTGGCACTGCATGCCAGGCTGGCCCCACCCCCCAGGGCCCTGGGCCTGCAATGAATTCTGGGTGTGGTGGCATGTACTAGTTAGGGTTTACTTAGAGGAACAGATACAATATAAGGAACAGAAATTAACACAAGGTAAGGAATTACAAGACTGGCTTACGACAGTCAGCCACAGAATCAGATGAGGGAGTGTGCAGAGGGCGTCTGCACACCTCAGACTGAAAAATTCACTCCCAGATCTGAAGTTCACTGCTGTGGTCCATGGGAGTCTCTATTTGTCAGCTAATGGGTCTACAAGGGGAGACTGAAGAGTGGGACCCAAGCGAAGGATCCAAGCCGGAGGCCAAAGAGTCTGTGCTACTGAAGAGTGGGACCCAAGCGAAGGATCCAAGCCGGAGGCCAAAGAGTCTGTGCTACTGAAGAGTGGGACCCAAGCGAAGGATCCAAGCCAGAGGCCAAAGAGTCTGTGCTACCAGGCGATGAAGGCCAAGCTGAACACGAAGACTAAAGTTCCTCCAATGAAGTGAGGGAGAGAGAGAGATCTACCACTTCCTCGACCCTCTTTATGGTCCCTTTTTGCTGAGTCACTCTGGGGTAGAGCCAATTGTTCCAGGACTGGGCCCCAACCAGCTGGAACTGCTCTGGAACTGTGCCAGAGTCATCCAGCCAAGTTGACACAATGTGTTAACCATGGCACATGCCTGTAATCCCAGCAGTAGGGAGATAGAAATCAGGAGGATTGCAGAGTCCAAACTACATGGTGACACCCAAAACAAAACAAAACATTAATTTGCTCTTTGATAGTTTTGCCCTTTGGTGATTTTAAATAAGGCCTTTTATTGCTACACCTCTTTCATCACTTATAAAATGCCTGTTCAGTGATTATTTTATGTAAATCACATTTTGACTAAAATTTGAACATATTCCAAAGTAGTACAAATGAAAGTGGTCCTCATGCAGCTTCCTATTTTTTTGTCATACTAGTCTGTCTATACTTGGTTGAACTTTCCAAGTGAGAAAAATAGATACTGTTAATATTCAACCCTTTCCTTTTCTCATATCCTGTGATCTCAGAGCTAAAGGACAAAAGTAGCTTCTTCCTCCATAGAAAAGATCTCCAGTATCAAGTATGCTGCTCAAGTAGAAATTCATGTCGTATTTTACTAAGCATACTTTCCTTTTGTCAGAAAGTGTGAAGTTTATAATAATTTTTTTTGTTTTTAATTGATAGTATTTATTATGTGTCTTAGGAATGATGAATGATTGCCCAAGGTCATATGTATTGTCATAATACAAGTGTATTATCTCTGGAGTCCAAGTTCCACTGATTATTATTCACCCTGTGTTTTTTTTTTTTTTTTTTTTTGTGGAACCGGCTATAAAACTCAGGTCCTTGTGCTTGCCAGGCAAGTGCGTATTCTACTGAGCCATCTCCCCAGCCTGTACCCTGTGTATTAATTGAAGAGTTTTGCTTGGTACTTGTTGAGTAATTAAAAGTGTATATTCATTGCAGAGCAAAGAGAAAAAGAATTCATAATTCTGAAATGATCATTGTTACAGTTGTTCCCTCCCATTTTTCTTGTATTGAACCATTTCTATTACTTACAATAAAACCCTTGTTGCTGCTAGTGATGCTTTACATAAGATAATTAAGACTTCATTTCTGTATCAGTGATGGTCAAGAAAACATAGTAGACACGGATTTTGTCTGTTGGCTCCTAATTTCCTTTCAAAGGAAACAATGTATGGGCTGGGGAGATAGCTCAGCATAAGTGCCTACCTGGCAAGTGCAAGGTCCTGAGTTTGATACCTGGTACTGCAGGGAGAAAAACAGAACAAGAAAATAAAGAAAATGAGGTAATTTTCTCTGTTAGGGGGAGGAGACCTGAGAATCATTTATTCTGTTTTTCTTTTTTTAATGTAGGTCTTTGTACATTTCTTTGAATTTCAAATAATTATCTTGTGGCTGCTAGAGCAGAAATAATTGTTGTCTTTATTCTATTTTTGCTGTTCTGCTTCATCTGAAAGGCTATTCATGAGCTTTGTTCCTTTGTGCTTCATAGGAACCAGCACCTATGACGGAAGATCTTTTAGAAGAACAGTCTGAGGTCCTAGCTAAATTAGGTACATCGGCAGAAGGGGCTCACCTCCGAGCACGCATGCAGAGTGCCTGTCTGCTCTCTGATATGGAATCTTTTAAGGTGGGTCACACTTTGAGAGCTCTGGGACCTATTTTGAGCTATTCTGAGATAAAACTGTGGAAGTCACTATAAAAGTGATTTGAAGACCTGAATGTCTTTCTTTGTTAAATGTTTGGATTTTAAATGTAATAGGTACAACACACTGTCTCCATCCTCCAAAGGCCATAGAGACACTTATTTCCTAATTTAAAAAAAAAGAACCAATCTTATTACTAGTTAAGAGTTAAATGATTGTGTGTGTGTGTGTCGGTATGCTTTCTTCATTTTGTGTGCTGAAGCACTTAATGTAAGGCTTTTAGGAAACTCAGGATTTAATGGACATCCCTTCACTCAGCAAACCTTTGAATGCCTACTGTGTGCCTCCCACTGTGAGTAAATAGGAAATACAGTGTTCATCCTCTGTTATGTTCTTCTGAGGTTATGGGAGATGTGTAAATATTATGTGATGACTTTTAGGAAGACAAGGTCAAAAAGGTGACTGACTGCTGAGTAGGCCCTGGAAGGTTCCTTGGGAGAGTTATCATTTTGCTACCTAGAGAAGCAGATTTTAAGCTTAGAGACCTATGTGTAGAATACATGGGGTTTAGGTAATAGTTATATTGGCTTATTCACTTTAAAACCTAGGAATTGTTATGAATTATTTGTCCTTGAAAGCAAAAACACATACATGAAGGGTTTGAGCATCCTTAATCCAAATACTTGAAATGTTCCAAAATTCAGAAATGTAGTACTGATCTGCCACAAGCAGAAAACTCCACATCATGAAACTCTTGTGTGTTTCATGCACAAAATTTAAAATGATGTATTAAATGTTCTTCAGGCTATGTGTATTATGGCATATATGAAGCATAACTGAATATGATGTTTAGTCATGGATCTCATTCCCAAGTTATTTCATGATGTATATCCAAATATTTCCAAATTTAAAAAAAAAAAAAAAATCTAGAGCACTCTGGCTCCAAGTATTTTGGATAAAGACTTCTCAATCTACACATTTACTGAGCATTGTCTCCAATACCCAGGCTATTCTCCTTTATCTGTGGCTGAGCTCTGTCTCCCCAGTCCATAGTCCCTGTGCAACATTAACCCTGTGTTCTCTAGGCCAGTCTGAGTTTGATTTCTCTCTGAAGGACTTTGGTATTCTTTTTAAACAAACATCTTGTGACTACCTCTGCCACTTTCATCTAATCTAGCTAACTAGAAGATTTAAGTGTAATAAAAGGGAGCCTTTTAGTCCCTGCTTATTTCTTTCCATCCTTATGAAAAGGGGAAAAATGTATTCAATAAATTTCCTATAGGTTTAAAAGATAAAAAAATTCTGTAGATTCTATTTTGCTGTGAGAACAGACTATTGCTTGATTCAGTAGATAAAGAGAAGCCATTTGATTCTTAGGTCAAGTGTAAAATTAAAGGGTACAGACAAGGGAATTGGCTCAGGCTTTGTGTGTGTACAGCAGGCTCCACAACAGTAGTTTTCCATCTTTCCTCTAGCTGCTTTCTTTGTCACCTGTCCCTATGCTGCTTCAACGTCTTTGCACAGATATGTATAGGATGAGATTCCAAATCTGCTTTTTATTTGTTTGTTTGTTTGGTTTGGTTTTTTTGAGACAAGTTTTTACTATACAGTTTAGGTTGGCCTTAAACTCATGTTGTGGCCCAGGCTGGCTTTGAATTCACAGCAATTCTCCTGTGTGAGAGGTCTCCTTAGTGCTGGCATTGCAGGTGTACACCACCACGCCTGGCTGCAAATCTCTGAATTTTTTCTCCACAGGAATGTATTGAGCATCAGTTCATTAAACTTTTTTGGATTAATCTGGGTATCTGTAAATCTTAACTTAAAAAAAAAAAATCAGAACAAATTATATTTATTTATATATTTATTTAACACAGGTCTTACTACATAGTCCCAACTCATAGTGATCTTCCTGTCTCAGCTTCTGTAACTCTGGGATTGCAGGCATGCTCCCCCATGCCGAGTTCCAGGGCTGGCACAGCATGCAGTACTGGAGATCAAACTTGGCAGGAGCTTAGACTGCCAAACTGTCTCCCCAGCCAGATTATATTTCAAATAGCCAGCATATGCATCTGCATCTGCTCCTCTATGATAATCAGATGATATAGCCGAGGAAATACATAATCATTCTAAAATAGATGGGTTACTTCTTCCTTTTTGTAAAGAGCCTAGTTTTTAGGGCCCTTTTGGGAGTCCCCAAAGCTTTGAGTGAATGGTGATATGTGCCTGAGGCATCTATTTCCAGAAGGGCACTGTCTTTTCTGGAACATGCACTTATAGTATATTTTGGCAATAGTTTAAAAAAAAATAATTTCTAGCTGGAATATTCTTGATCCTCTCCTGGTAGTTGTATGTACAGTCTGATATAGTAAGGACAACCAGGAGGAAGAATTCTGGTATGAAATACTTTTTATTTTTACGGTCCTGGGGATTGAACTCAGGACCTTCCACTTGCGAGGAAAACACTTATTTTACTGAAGTATCTCCCTGGCCCCTAAAATACTTATTTTAACATCAAACAGAAATGGAATATTTTCATATTAAGCTTGCTTTCTTCACTCAAATTGTATAGTGGTGCTTATGACACAAATGCCGTGTCACTATCATGAAGTAACCTTGACTGCAGTGGACTTGACACAGCTCTTAGAAGTTTACATTGCTGAATCAGTGAAGGATCTTCCTCTGATGGATGGGGTTGAGGGGTCCCTAAGGTGGTAGAGGCAGTTAGGTTGACAGCAATTGAGCCAAATGAGGATATTTTCATTCCCATCTTTTTTGTACTGTACTAGTACATTACTGGACACTTGGGAAAAGGTCTCTATGCCTTCCATCTTAACACTGTGAAGCCTCTTCACTTTTTCTAGGCTTGAAAGTAGAATTACTGAAAGGTTTGGGGTGTGTATCATTGTTTATTCTATAGAATTATCTACTGAATAAAACTTTAATATGGTTGTTTTCAGAGACTTGAAAAATAATATTTTGAATTCAAATTTCTTTATAGTACAAAAGCGGTTTATACAATGGTAATTAGTTACATAAAGCACAGGCCTTTGATGGCTGGATAGAACAAGTTTGAGGTTAACTGATAGTTATTGCAGTACTTTTTTTTGAGGAAAAAAAGAATAGATTTTTCTGTCACTGTGTCATTATTCTGATCATGTTATATACTAACTAGTTCACTATGTTTTGAGTAGTTATGCTGTAATTTTAAATATGTTACATCTTTGTAAATGTTTATATTACATGGATTTTTTTCATTTTCTATAAAACTGAGATAGTAAAAAATAAAATACTTTTGGCATTTTAATGTCTGATCTGTTTTAAAGGTGACATTGAACTTAGGTTTTTTTGTGTAAGCGTAATTTATTTATTTATTTATTTATTTATTTTGTAAGCATGATTTTATAAACTTAAAAGTAAATGTTGATTTTTGTCTGATTTTTCTGGATTTCTTGCCCTATTTCAGGCAGCCAACCCGGGTTGTCTTCTGGAAGATTTTGTGAGGTGGTATTCACCCAGGGATTATATTGAAGAGGAGGTGACTGATGATAAGGGAAATGTTGTTCTGAAAGGAGAACTGAGTGCCCGAATGAAGATTCCAAGCAACATGTGGGTAGAAGCCTGGGAAACAGCCAAGCCAATACCTGCTAGAAGGCAAAGGAGGCTCTTTGATGATACACGTGAAGCAGAAAAGGTGAATGAGATTTGGGTCTCTAGCATTAGAATTATAGTTATTATTTTTAAATCTTATAGACTCACTGTCACAGACATGAGAGCTTTAGACACATTTGACAAAGCATTCAAATTCAGTGAGCCTTTTATGTATCTAGTATTTACATTTAAGATTTTAGAACAGCCAAAGATATTCATTGCTTATATAGAACACTAAATCATTTTTTGTCTCATGGTATCTATTAGAAGCATTAGGAAATAGAGATTACAGTGACCTTTAAAAAACACTTTGTAATTAGCCACAGTGCCTGGAGCTCCTACTCCCTATGTCTGTTGATGTAATAAATAAGGGCGATGAGTCTCAAGAAAGAACCAAGACCTGGGTGTGGTAGTGTAATCCTAGCATTCCAGAGGCTGAAGCAAGATGAGACGAGTGCAAGGCCAACCTGGGCTACATAGTGAGTTCAGTGACCAGTGCCAGCCTATACTACAAAGCAAGACCTTGTCTCAAACAGCCAAGAAATCATTGGATTCACACAAAACAAAGTCATACCAGAGAGAGCTAGCCTAACACCAAGTTCCAAAACACTGAACTCAAGAAGAGCTCAAAGCACTGGCAGCAGGTTAGAGAGGACTTGAACCAAACAGGACTGACTGTAAGTGGAGCTTTGGAGAAAATCGGATACAGCGATGTGCCACATGATGTTTTCAGTTGTCCACAGACCACATATACAGCAGTGATCCCATAAGATTTCAACAGGACTACAAAGTTCTTTTTCCTAATGATATTTACCCTCAGAACATCATTGTGTAAGAATTCATTATTGTTTGTGGTGATATTGGTGTAAAACCTTCAGTGCTAGTATATACAGTCATGCATTGTACATACTTTATAGTGATATAGACAGCTGCCTCAGTTAACTCTTCTCTCGTTGCTGGGGCAAAACACTCAAAATGAAGGAAGGAAAGGTTTATTTAGCTTACAGATGCTGGAGTTTTCAGTCCATACTCAGCTGGCCCCAAGGCAGCATAGCACATGGCAGCAGCAAAGGGTAAAGAGAGAAAAAGGAGGAGTAACAGCAACAATGGCAACAGAGAGCAAGTCTGTCTCCCTTATGTTGCATTTAGGCTATCCACCCCAGGCTGGGTGCAGTAGTTATACCCACAATCGCAGTGGACCATGAGTAGTTAATCACAAACTAGAAGTTTACCCCATGACTGTGAAGCTTTGGGGGACAACTAGACAAACCATAACAGCTGTACTACTGGTTTGTAGATTTACTTGACTATATTAGTATCAACATTTTAGAGTATACTACTTAACTGTACTATTTATAATAAGTTACTATAAAACAGTAAGTCATGTTACTGGCAGCTACATTGGCAGCTACTCATAGCTTATGTTTACCCATTTGGTATTTCTCTGTCCCTGTTTCTGTCTCCTTCCCTCCCTCTTTTTCTTCCCCTTACACACATGACCCTTGTCTTTTTTCCTCATACTGAAGATTGAACCCAGAGCTTTTGCACTGTGCTACATCCCCAATCCTTTTATTTATTTATTTATTTATTTATTTTGTAAAAACGCAAAACACTTTATTTAATCAGTACAGTGAGGAATGGTAGTCTTCAGGGGACTGGAGTGAGTCCTGACAGCAGGGAGGTGACCCCTACTTGCCAGTGATGAGCGGGTTCTGCAGCAACATGATGGCCGAGTCCCTGCGCAGGAACATCTTGCAGATAGAGTGGTCCTTGTTGACTGCCTTGGACTTCTTGCCCTTGCCACTCTTGAGGTGCTCAGTTCACATCTCCTTCATGTTCTCCAGCACCATGTTTCGGTGCCTGTCAAAGTCCTCCTCTCGGCCTAGGGAGTTTCTTCTTCTTGTGGCAATTGTTGAGCACCTGGGTGTTATTCTTGACTGACTGGGTCAGCACAGAAAGTTGGCCCGTGTTGAATTCCTCCTCCTTCCACTTCTGCAGCTCCTCTGGGGTCATCTCACTCTGGGGCTTGTTGAGAAGGCTCATAATGTTAATTGCAACCTCCACATTACTGTCATCTCCCCTGCCTTGCTTCAGTCTCAGGAAAAAACCCCAATCCTTTTGATCTTGAGATAGGGTATCACTGAGTTCTCCAGATGGGACATGGGACTTAAACTTGCTATCGTCATGCTTCAGCTTCCCAGAACTGGGATTACAAGCATGTGACATTGCACTTGGATCCAGGTCTTGTAATTGCAACAGTGACCAAGTCCACTGATTGACACCATTTGGGTTTTTGGTGGAACCAGGGATTGAACTCAGGACCTTGTGCTTGCCAGGGAAGCATTTATTCCACTGAGCCATCTCCCCGGCCTCCAGCCTATGGTGTTTATCTATGATGAAATTGCCTAACACATTCCTCAGAATGTGTCCCTGTACTTAAGTAATTAATGACTATATAGAGAAAGAGTAATACTCCTTAGAGATAAATTAGTTATGAGAAGCAAAAATTAAGAGAAAATAAAAGGTCTTGCACAAATGAAAAAGAGGACAATCAAACTTCCTCACTTAATGCCCACTTTCTACAAAATAAACTGCAGAAAAGGTACATTCACACTGTCTGCAAAATACTAGGAGCAGGAGAGTGGGCCACAGAACTACTTTTAAAAGCAAACTAAATCAGATCATTGTAGCTAATGAAAATATTTCTCAGAAAAGTAGCAACAAAAAAATTACAATGTTCCCCCATACTGAATTAGTTTAATCTCAAGTACTCAATACAGAGTCAGAAGGGGACCCCAACTCTAAAAATAAAAACAAATCACAAAGTAATGAAACAACTGATTTTAGGCTAGAAGAAAAAGGTAACTGATAAAGACAAAGACTAGATCACAGAGGGACCCAGCAGTGATAGATTCATATTTAAATTTATTTATCTTCTGTATTTAGTACAGGGTCTTACTACATAGATCGGACTCATAATGGTTCTCGTTTTCAGCCTCCCAAGTGCTGGGATTACAGGTGCACGTCACCATGCCCAGTCTCAATCACTGTCTCAGTACACCATGCGGGCAGGGCTGGCACAGCACACCAGGAATCAAATCCCAGCTGTTGTGTTTTGCCTAAGCAGGCGCTTTAGTCTGCAGAGCTATCAAGCCACCCCTCATATTTAAATTTAATCAAAGACATTAAAAGCTGTGAAACAGCCAGGAGAATAAAAATGAGGTAAAGAATTAAAAAGTTGGAGAGGAAGTATTAGAGATGAAATGAAAGGTAAGAATATTAATTTATTACCAACCTTTTGTTAACGTTATTTTTTTTTCCCCCTCAGAATCAGGGATTGAACTTGGGCCCTTGCACTTGCTTTTTGTACCATCTCTCCAGCTCCCTGGTAACATTATTCTTGAAAAAGAAAAATCAATCCTAAAACAAAATTAGTATTTAAGATCACAATACTAGAACTTCTGAATATACATATTGACACAGCTCACTGGGTACAAGGTAAAATTGACCAAGAGCAACAAATGGGGTAGAGAAAAGGAGGAAGGGGAAAAAAAATACATATATATGAGATAGCAAAGATAATTGTACCACTAATTTCTGTTAATTCATTGAAAGGAACAGTGCTTATATTGTTTGATCAATTTTGGATATTTGTATCTGGTAATTGAGCAATTATTTTGAAGATAACAATATACAATATGATAACTATTGTTAATTTCCTATCTTGTTTTGAAATTCTCTATTTTGTATTTTTATATTAGTTTTTAAAAACAAGTTTGCAAAATGGCATATTCCTATAATCCCAGCACTCAGGAGTTTGAGGCAGGATTATTACTATAAATTGAAGACCAATGTGGACGACATAGCTCAAAAACAGCCTGAACTATGAGGTGGGACCCTGTCTCAAACAAAAACATTGTTAGCTCCTCCAGTTTTTGCAACTGCACATAACAATGAACCATAATAAAATTTCTCTTTGAATTTTTGTTCCTTGAATTTTTCTAGGTAACATGAATTCAAAAGCTTACCATCTTCAACATAAAGAGGTTAAGGAAAATGTGTAGACTAGAATTTTATGTATTACTAGAAATGTTCTATACCTGTACTACCCAAATTGCTTCTAACTGGTCAACATGGCTTGAACGAACACTTGAAATGTGGCTAATGTAATATAGGAACTGAAGTCTTAAATGGCTACATGTTGGGGCCACCTTCCTGAATACCATAGTATAGAAGGATGGGCTTTAACCAACCAAGAGTTGATTGGAAAAATTGTGTCAGACAGTTGATGAGCATTTTGTTTGTTTTAGGGCCAATAAAGATAAGAACACATACCCATAATAAAAGGAAAAATTACCTGTTTAGACAGAATGTGACTAAAAAATATAGTACATAAACTGGGTATGGTGGTGTGCACCTGTAATCCGAGCACTCTAGAGGCTGAGGTAGGAGAATTGTTGAGTTTCAGAACAGCCTGGGCTACAAAACGAGCTCAAGGCCAAACTGCACAACAAGACCTCTGTCTCAAAAGACAATAAAACTAAAAAAGTATGGCACAATAAAGGAGAAAGGACAGTAGTTTATAACTCATTGACTCGTACAGAGAAAATGGTGATTAGAGAACATTTTAAATTGTCAAAAAACATTGTAAAACAGTTAAAGATATAATGGAATTAAGCACATCATAAAAAATATTAATACAGGGGTATAGTAAAATAGAAACCCTTTCCTGCATATGAGAATAAAAAAAATTTAGGGAACAGTAAAAAATGTAACATACAGAGTATATATAATATGCCTATGTCAAATGTCAACTCTGTGCTATAAATAAAATTACCTGATTTAAAAAGGCTGTAAATCACATAATGGGTAAAGATTTACCACTAAGAAAGCAGGGGTCATAGTCTTAATACTAACAAATGTAAACTTAAAGCAAAAAATAAAATTGAGACATATTATTTAATCTAAAAAGTTATTTTTTCAAAATGAGGCTCTAAAAGTTGTTCATGTTTATGTCCTAAATAACATAGTAGCCATTTATGTAAAACAAAATATAGGAGTTGAAAGAAATAGATCAAATTACAATAGTGAAAAGACTTTAAAACTGTTATTCTTAGTGTAACAGTCAAGTGGACAAAAACAAGAACTAAACAATCAGTATAGTTGATCATTAGATATTATGTCTAACCCACACCTAGATAATAAAATATATATCTTCTTTTTAAGTGTCTATGGAATACTTGCATATCCTGATACTAGGGCACAAAGGAAATCCCAGAGGGCTTTATAATAGAAATGTTATAGTCTGATCACTGCAGTAAAACTAGAATACCAAGTGATTAAGAACAGTAATGAGTCTGGGTGTGGCAGCACGCCTGTAATCCCAGCGTTAAGGAGGCTGAAAACAGGAGGATCACTACGAATTCAGGCTACGTAATGAGACCCTATACACACGCACGGGCACAACAAATGAATTATAACCATAGGAAAAAATAAGAATGCTTGGAACCATACGGACAAAATATAGCTATATAAAGATATGGGGAGGAGTGAGAGGGCTTATAGGACAGAGATAACTGGTAAAGATGGAAGATATGTTGGAGTTGGAAGATCTTTTTACAGCCATGTTCATGTTAAAGATTAGTTCAAGTAAGTCATCTCTAGGTAAGTATAGGTAGAAATTTGGGTGCAGCGCATCATACTTGCATGGCTTAAGAATGTTTTCCTACAGATTGCTAATTGGGATAACATCCTTACTGATGTTCAAAATTAACATCAATAAAGAACAAATGGAGAGTCCTAACTATAGGGAAGCTAAGGTAGGAAAATTGCAGGTTGGAGGTCACCTGGGGAACTTCTGAGCCCCTGTCTCAACATAAAAATCATAAAAATGCTTAGCAGCGGAGCACTTGCCCATCATGTGCACCAAAGTCCTTTTAGGTGTAGCACATCTACAAGTGCTGTTCTTTTTTTTTTTTTTTTTTTTGCGGAACCAGGGATTGAACTCAGGCCCTTGCGCTTGCTGAGTAAATGCTTATTCCACTGAGTCATCTCCCTGGCCCCCCCAAAGTCCTTTTGTATTCAATACTTTGAGCAAAAATGTTCATGACAGTTATCTGTAATATAATTTGCAGGTGGTTTTTATTATCTTTGTGTTTTCCTGATTTGTGTAAACTACATGTAGAAACAAGTTCTTAAGTGCTTTCAGCTTACCTTGGGAGTGGCAGCTACTTACCCAGAGAGCAGGGATGATAGGTAAGAATGCTGCTCTCCTGTTACCATGTGAGTTGTGATCAAGGATTCTGTGCTTGGGTAAAATACTGCTTCACTTTTGATACCTGCACTAATCACCATGTTCCCTGTGTCACACCCAGGTGCTGCACTATCTGGCAATCCAGAAACCTGCAGACCTGGCTCGGCATCTTTTACCTTGTGTGATTCATGCAGCTGTACTCAAGGTAAAGGAAGAAGGTAAGATATTAGTCATTAGTGCATTTCCAAAATGAAAGTGTTTTTGACTTATTTAATGACTTGATCTCTTTAAAATAGAAAATCTGGAAAATATTTCTTCCATTAAGAAGATTATAAAGCAGATCATATCCCATTCCAGTAAAGTTTTGCACTTCCCCAACCTAGAAGACAAGAAATTGGAAGTAAGTTTGATACAGTGTCAAAATCTTGCCAAGAATCCACCCTACTTGGCAATAATTATTTTTAAAGACACCAAGTTTTTAAAAGTCCTGTTTTTCTGATGTCTCTTTTCCACTGTTAGGAAATTATCCATCAGATTATTAGTGTGGAAGCCATAATTGCGAGAGCTCGGTCCTTGAAGGCCAAATTTGGAACTGAGAAATGTGAGCAGGAAGAGGAAAAGGAAGATCTTGAAAGGTAATTGCTGTTTGGCTCTCTCCATTTTGCCTACTGAAAGAAAAACCATTGGTCTCTTTGGAAACATTGTACTCATATATTATCTGAAACAGATATTACAAGACTGAAAAATAATTATCCTAGGATTTGACTTTTGGTCAAAGTTTCTACCAGGTGTTTCTTCCTCGCACTTCCAGAAATCGTCTACCAGGGCCTCTTTCTAGTGGTTCCTTTGCTCCTGGAGATGTGGTGCCACAGACTGGAGGAGCTGTTAACTCCATTCCTCACAACACCCTCAAACTTTCAGTCCCCCTCTTCTTCTTGACCATAGTGTGAAAATGTATGTACAGTATCTGCATGCTGTCCTAGTTATTTTTAACAGTATTTGTGGTAACAAAGGTACTCATCCTATGTACCTTGGAAATATGTTTTAAAAGAATAACCACATGGCTTCTCCAAGATGAAGCAAATGGTTGAAGCATGGAAGGTTTTCCATTTTTAATAATGCTTGACACTGATACCAGTGAAGTCTGTGTTAGTGTGAAGCTGTCCTTTTTTTGTTTGTGTTACTTGAAAGATACGAAAAGGGGTCTTCAGAATAGCTTTAGTGTCTTGAATTTGTCACAGTTTTCAAAATTTCATCAATTTTTCCATGAAAAAGGGGATTATTGATGCTAATTAATACCATATGACAAGTCATTTGTTATAGCTTTTAAGAGGTTGTTGAATTTTGTATCTTTAGTTGAGTGAAAATTTTGCCTAGCCTATTTTGCTTTTGAAAATGTCTTCTTTTGAAGTGAGAAGAATATGCTGTAATCAAGGGAATCACTCCTAAAATAGCAGTATGAATTAGTGAGCAGGTGGTACAGTGTGGTGGGTCTGTGCTTGACTCATTTAGTTCCACCATGTGCTGTTGGTGATCTGCTTGGAAGTACTGTTTCCGGCACATAATGGCACAGCTTACAATTGGAAGTTTGCCCCGCAAACTATATATTTAAGCAGAAAAATAGAGCCATGAAAAAAAAAAAAAAACAAGAAATATGGGTCATTACTTTGCTGGATAAATAAAACTTGGGTTATATTATAAAAGAAAACTTTTTTTTTATTTACTAGAGTATGTTCTAAGCTTCTAGTGTGAATCAAAGAGACCATTTCTTTTTACACTTTGATAGAGAGATAGGTTTCCTTTGTGCCTGTTGGTTACACAGACTGGGTGGGTTTTGTTTTGGCATCCTTGTTCACACAGCTTTTTTAATATATTATGGATAGAGTTGAAAGCAGTAAGATTGTCAGTTGAATAGATTGTAATTCTAAATGTCACGTCTACTCTAAAATTTCTACTCCAGGTTTCATAGATTTAACGAGTACGAATTTGAGAATTTGTCAGCAAAAATTCAGCTGAGACCATGGACACAGTGACCTGAGCAGCTAGCTTTCATCATTTTACTGCTTCTGTCTCCTAGGTTTGTGAGTTGCCTGTTGGAGCAGCCTGAAGTGTTAGTCACTGGGGCAGGAAGAGGACATGCTGGCAGGATCATTCACAAGTTGTTTGTGAATGCTCAAAGGGTATGTAAGATCCCTTACTCACTGTGTCATAATTTCTATGCCTCTGCTCAGGAAGACATGGGCTTTGTGACTCAGATTTCACTGCTGCTGAGAAGCCTTTATACTAAAGAAACAATGACTCTTGGCTTCTGTGTTTTTGAAAGCTATTGGCTTTTCTGCATATTAAAGTGAGATGCTAAATTATAACCTGGCTTTCAGAAAAGCCATTGTTACAGAAGCTGGCAGTTACTTTGTTAGCAGTAGCCCCAGCTGTGGGGAGGAGTTGCAGGATTGGGGTTGGGAGGGTGGTTCCTAAATGAATGCAGTTTGGCCTGAATTGTAAATCTAATTAGTTTTACAATGGTGAAGAGATCCAGATTTTCCTAGAAAGGAAGCAAGAGATTCTGCACTTGTAGGATGGTGAAAAGTAAGGCTTCTGCACAGAAAGAAAGCCCAATTTGAAAAATTATTTTCAGGGCCAGCCAAATAGCTCAGCAGATTAAAAGCACCTGCAAGCAGGAGCTGGCGATCAATCCCCATCCCCAGGGCACATTGAAAGGAGATTGAGACTGGGCATGGTGGTGCACACCTATAATCCCAGCTCTTGAGAAGCTGTAAACAGATGGATCTGTATGAGTCTGATCTAGTAGTGGAACCCTGAACACCCTATAGACCCTTCCCTAAAATACAAAAAAAAAAAAAAGAGAAAAATTACTTCATTATTACTTCTACTAGTCAAAAGGAAGTTTAAAATTATATAATACTGTGATACCTCAGTTTACAAACTTAATTTGTTGTACAATTTTGAAAAAAATGGCCATGCTTGTGTTTATGTAGGAAAGATGGTTGTCATCATCCAATGCAGTTTGCAAACAAAAGCAAAATATTGCCAAACTCTTCTGATTACAAACCTAATTGTTTGCAAACAAAAGCATTTGTGAACCAAAGTATCACTGTGTCTTGGTTACTGGTTAAGAGAGACTGGCATCTCACAGGTGGTTCTCTTTTTGAGACACATTAATACAGAAGTTCTAATAAAACTGATGTGTATAAGACTAGGTTCCAGGCAGGGGAGATAGTTCAGTGGGATAAGTCCTTCCCTGGCAAGTGCAAGGGCCTGAATTCAATAAATTTATATATATATATAAAGATCAGGTTCTCCTTACCTGAAATTGTGATGACACTAGAAACTAGAGCCCCATGTCAGCTTTGAGAGGTAATTCTGAACCAAATATGAAAAAGTTTCTTTTTCTACATATGGAATAACAATTTTAAAATTCCTGTCAAGTTGATCTAGAGTCCCATCTAGTTAATATAGTCAAAAGCCATAATCAAATATGCTGATAGGTGTTTTTGATGAAGCCCTAATAACAGGTTATTTACAGAGTAGCTCCCTAAATTTAAGAATATCGAGTTTAAAAACATACTTTATTTCCTTAAGTCAGATGTCTAGAAAACAGTCAGTGCTGACTTTTTGTCTCTACATCACACAGAAATGGAATTTCTTTATATCTTTTACTAATCTTTAACAGTTTACCATACAAAAGTAACAAACATGTTTCCTTGTTAACTGTTAGTTAAAATTTTCCTTATATTGTAAAAAATTTTCCTGTTTGATAATTTTTTAAAGGTGTATTAAGAGGATTTATGCTTTTACTGTGGGATTGTTACTTGCTTTATAGTTAATCAGAATCATTTCCCCCATATTTGAAACAGCCCCTTCACTGTCTTCTTCCAACTATATCAAAATTCACTACACTAAAAATTAAAGAAAAAAATTATGGGGCTGGGGAAACAGCTCAGTAGAATAAAGCGCAGGGGTCTGAGTTCAGTCTCCGGTTCTGCCAAGAAAAGAAAAAGAAAAAAAAAAAAAAAATCACATAATTTTACCAGCCACTGGTGATCACTGTGATTGTTTAATGTCTAGTTGATATATTTTGTAAAACTGGGATTCTGTAATTTACTTTGTCATTCTTGTTTTGCACTTACAATACCTTTTAGTTACTAAATATAAATATTTAGTTACTTAATAAATACTAGAATATTCCAGTGTTCTTATATGTCTAATCCCTTCTAATGACACTGAAATTATAATTTTGTCCCACATTATATAATTTATAATGAAACTTTCAGGTTTTGTACTGAATGTTTTTAGGAATTTATAGACTAGCAAAATCAGCTCTTAAGTGTAAGTTATTTACTGAGAATTTTTATACATTAATATATTTAGAATTTTTGTATCATTAAAAATTGTAATAAACTTATATGCTTGTGGTACATAGATATTTAATTGCATTCCACAAAAGTGATTAGGTTTTGCTTCAGTCTTGCTATGTTAAATAACTTAGACATCTATTCACTGGATCATTTATTTCTCAAGCCATGAATACTTTTTAAAGATCTTAATCCTTTAGAAAAAAAAGAACTAGGTTTTTGTTAAATCCTTTTCTCACTAAATAAGAGCCTGTACATTATTTGACCCACCAGGTCATGAGTAATGGGGCATGTCTGCTATTTGGCAGCGAGGTGTGTTATGCATGGCGTGACTTTGTTCATCCTAAATATTCTTTTGATAGGATCATGTTCCTTAAAGTAGTGCATGCAGTTTCTGAGATGACCCTGCAACCTCTCGTCTAGCTCTTTTTAAAACCATCTTGCTTGTTTCCCTTTCATCACTGTTTCTTTTCTCACCCTTTCTCAAGCTGACTGAATCTTCTGATGAGGTAACAAAATAGCCTTTTCCCCTCATAGTTCCTTGCTCTTTTCCATCCCTCTAACTTCATAAGGTCATTAAAACTAACCAACTCCTTTTAACAGTCTGGAATTGGCATACCTTTCTTGCTGATGATCAGCTTTACCACAATTTCATTTTTTCCTTTGCTAAGACAATTATTCTTTTCCCAAAGCAGTGGTATTGTGACAGAAGTAAGCAGAGTTTAAAATGGAAGCTGTAATTGAGTATGTATTTTGCACAATTTTAATGAAAAAGTTGGTGTCTTGTGAGAACTTCTCTTTTGTGGCCATCACTGTATGGACCTGTCACATCTCTCACATTAGCTGCCCATCAAACAAAACCAGTGTCACCAGTTTTAATTTGCTAAGTTAAAAATCTTAAATTGATTGAAAGTGTTGAGATAAAAATCATCTTTCCAGACTCTGGAGAGAGAGCTCTTTACTGGATTGAGGACATCAGCCTTACCCTTGGTCATTGCTTCAAGTGACATAGAGCACAGCAACATGATCCCTTCTCACCAGGAGTTGGCACATGGCCCTCTTCAAAGCTGGGTGCCTGGTGGTCATTCTCACTTCTCTGCCTGTTGCCAGTTTAGTAGCTTATGCAGTGTTTGAAGCTTTTGGCATTTTTTTCTTTGAGTAGTCATAGCATTTAGCTGGCTGCATTACTGAGTTATGTAGGACATTTGTATGTGTTTATCATTGTTTATTCACTGTTCTGCAAAAGTACTTGAAGCTAGCATTCAGCTTGCTTTTGAACTTCATATTTGCTTCTGTTCAAGGCTGCAGCTATGGCTCCCACAGAGGAGGATCAGAAGAGGACAGGCTGCCCGGAGGAGAGAAGGCAGAACTTGGTGTCAGACTTCCCGCCACCTGCCGGCCGGGAGCTCATCCTGCGCACCACTGTGCCGCGCCCTGCGCCCTACTCCAAAGCTCTGCCCCAGCGAATGTATAGTGTCCTCACCAAGGAGGACTTCAGACTCGCAGGCGCCTTTTCATCAGACACATCCTTCTTCTGAATCTCTTGGCATCATCTCGGTAGTGGCTTTGGAGGTAGCAAAGCCTTCTTTGTCCAGCAAGACTCTATGAAGGCAGGAAGGGGCTTGTCCAAAGGATACTCAGGAGTCACACCATCCAAAGGCTTTTCAGCCTGTGGGGGCAAGGACACTGGGCTGGCATTAGTGACAGATCCCAGCCCCAGAGAGAAATGGGTTTAGGGGGAGAAATTCAACAGGAGCCCTATGTCTTCCCTGCAGTGAGACAGCATTCATCTCATTCCCCTCTGTGACTGTCCTTGGGGTTATGGCCTTGCGTTCATAATCTACACACTTAGTGGCAGTATTTATTAGAATCAAGTACACAGCATACAGTACCGATCAACTCAGATTTCTGGCTATTTTGGTGGTAGCTTCTTATCCTATAGTCTTGTTTTTCTAATTCCTACATGACTTTATTTAGTCACTTAGTGGTCATCTTTATTAAACCAGTTACCTTTTAATGAACAGCTGGACTATTTAGGAGAAAGCCTAGAAGTTTACCAAGTTTGTTTTTCCATCTAAATGTAGGCTAAATATCTTCTGATAAAACGACAAATTAAATGACACTTCAAATTAGTTTTATGTATCTTGTAAGATTTTTTGTCTCTTATCTATTTTCTTTTAGTTGCCTTGTAACCTATACAGACCTTCAAAGTATTTACTTTCTGTGCTGGGTCTTATATTTAATGAAGTACAAATGAACATATACTAAAAATACAGTCTTGCTACATAGAAATTATGCAGTTAGTATAATTGGGCATACATGCTAATGTGATGAATAGAAGATCACTTTAACACACTATCTTGAGTTTTTTAGTTAAGATGAAAATCTGGGGATGTGCAGCACGCAGTATGAGAATAACAGGACTATATGTCTAGATATGTGAAGAGTAAGATACACCAAGTCTATTACTGCATAGCCTCTGATGGTGATCATAAATTATTTTTAGGTTTAAAATTTCTACCTTTAAAGTGAAAAATTACTATAATGAAGTATAAAGTTTTCCTCTGTAATTGTAAAGAATCGACAGAGCTGTGCAAACCATTATATTATTTTTGTAAAATAAAAATCTATACATACACAGTGTGTGTGTACACACTTTTATGTCTAAGTAGGCAGGAGGGAGGCCTGGCTGATGGGGTCCCAGTCATTCCAAGGCTTTGCTCTGAAGCCCAATTCCATCATTGCTACAAATGCACACAGATGTGGGCCAAGGACCAAGCGCGGGACCAAGGAGCACTCTTCCCAAGGACAGTGTGTCTGCTTTCAGAGCGTGTTACTGATGGAAACAATAATAGAGGGGTTGGAATGGTAAAAGGCATTGTGAATCTAATAAAAAGGAAAGCGATGTTTCTGTGGCTAATTTTATTTTCTTCCCTCCGAGGTGCATTTCAGTCTTTACTTGGTTTTGTATTGTTTCTGGTCTTCATAAAGATTTGCAAACCTAGTAGGAAGTAGCAGTCTCAAGAGCACTCTGACTTTTTAAAGGCAATCACTCCATTTTTTAGTTTTTCTTCAGCCTTATTTACTTGGTACAGGGACTCACTGAGTGCCTCAGACTTACAGTGATCCTCCTGTTTCAATTTCAGAGGTGGGATTATAGTCATGGGACTCCACACCCGGCTTTGGGCTGGCATTGCATGTGGTACTAGGGATCAAACCTAGGTCCTTGTGCTTGCCAGGAAGGTGCTTAGACTGCTGGGCTATCTTCCCAGCCCTACCCCATTTTTTTACATGTTAATTTGACATTTAAAAGTACCTACTAAAAATATAAAAGTAACTTAATTTGTATCTATTCTGTGACATTCCCATCAGAGAAGATAGAACTAACCTTGCCACAGAAGGAAGCAGCTCCATGGTGTGTGCCAAGGTCCAATGTGCACTCAGGGACAGCGATGGGTCATATGAGAGAGCCTAAGTGCTAGGAGAAAGGACTTCTCACTCAGGCTCTGGGGTCAGGAAAATCATCTCAGAGAACAGGACTTCTGGATTGAGACCAGAAGATGAGCAGAGCCGTGCAGAAGTGAGTCAGTGAGCCACAGTCACCCCCTCCACCCCCACCCCCCCAGTGAGCTTGTCGTACCTCCAGTCATTGTGCGGCTGGCTGCTCCTGCCTTGACACAGGTTCTGACCCTTCCATCTGGACTTGGACATGGCTTTTTGTGGTCAGTGAGACATCAGCAGGCATGACACAGCAGACACATGAAAGTATGTACCCATTGGGCAGGAGGATCCCAAGAGTACCACGGAAAGGGCCTGCTGACACTTAACTGGGAGTTAACCAGAGGAAGCAGAAAAGAGTAAGTGTGTTCAGTTTGGCTGTAGTATATTACCTAGAGTGGGAAAGAGCAAGAAATAAAAACAATAAGGTAGTGAGGCAATATCAAGCAGGTCCAGGTAAGCCACAGCAAGGAGTTTGGGCTTTTATCTCCAGGGCAATGTTGAAGTCCTGGAAGGTTTTTGAAAGTTGGACAGGGACACAAAGAGCTAGAATCCCTCAAGCCCCAGAGGATTGGTTTGTTTTCTTAATTGAAAGGGGCAGCCAAAGCGAAGTTCTGAACAAGGAGGGCATGATGTGACATTTGAAAAATCTGCATTATGGCTGCTGTGTAAGGTGTGCACATAGAGGCGAGTGGACATTGTGGAGCCAGCTAGGAGAGGTGACGATGTGGACTACAGTGGTAGCAGTGGAGGAAATGGATCAGGTGTGGAATTTGTCTTAAAGATAGAATGTGCACTGTAGATGGGCTTGACAAAGGAATGAGAAAAGCTGAAGATTGTCTCCGCAGCTTGAACCCAAGTAGACAGGACATCATGTATTGAATTGGAAAAGGGCAGGTTTGCAGCAACAGAAGTAGATTGTGAGTCACATTTTCAAGATAACCCTCTGTGGTAACCAGAAGCTTAGATGGCTGGATAATTCCTGCCTCAGGTCTACTGGTATTCACACCTTTTTGCAGTCCCCCAGATGCCCCATTGTACAACAGAATACAGACGTGTTGGTCTATCACTTCCACAATAGCTAATAAAAGACCACAGATTCTTAGTTCTCTCCCTAAGGGAACTCAGTAGCAGTCACGAGCAGGTCCAGGAGAGAGTGCCATGTCCCAACCTTACTCCTGCCTGTAGCCTTGCGTGAGAGCTTGGAAATGTATCACAGGCCTATAGGTGAGTGCTGCCTCCTGAGGACCCTGAGAGGAGCAGTCCAGCTAAGCCTTTCCCAGACTGCTGTCATTAAACTAGAAGGTGATGTTTTAAATGCTAAATTTGTGGGCCACTGGCCCCACAGCAGTAGATAACTAATGTATCACCCCAGTGGTTACTTATGTAAGTTTGGAGTTTAAGGAAAAGGAGATTGTTTTAAAGTAGCACTGAAGACACAGCCTGAGATCACCTCGGGATTGAGCTCAGTGCACGTGTTGGGGGTCTGAGCCAGGGACATAGGTGAGGACGGAGAGGAGCCTAAGGAGGAGCAGCCATTGAGACAAGGGAATCCAGAAGTAGGACATCTGTGATGAGAGCTGACCAACTGTGTGCAGTGCCATTCTCTGTACTGACTGTGGTCTGCATCTACAGCATACCAAATGCATTCAGAGGGAAAAATTCCTCCTAGATAGGACAGAAATGTCCCCTGCAACATCTTACTGGCTCTGACAGGGACACCAAAACTTCTGTCCCTAGTCTGGTGAGGTTCTGGTGGCTGTATGCTGTGCCCTGCTAGAAATTGGAGGGCAAGATGAGGAACCCACAGGTAGCTCTCTACAATCCTCAGCCTGTCATCTGCTTTCTGTGTACACAGTAATGCGCAGGGTCCAGTGCACCACAAATGGGGCGTGAATGAGTGAGCGACATGAGTGAATACCTCTATGGAGAAAGAAACCCACTGTTGTTTCTTAAGTTCTAGCCAGTGGTTACTGTGGAAGTAGAACATTTCAACATTAACTCCTGAAAGCCAAAGTGCTCCTATAGCTCTTCTTGTGCTATTGAGAAGTGGGATTTGGCATCCGCCTGTGAATGTGGACTTGGCCAGTCCTTTGGACATGAATGTAAGTTGGTTTATGTTTGCAAAACTTTGTAGAACAGGTGGTCATGGATATATCATTCAGCGACTGGTCCCACCTGCTGCCAGAATGTCATAGAGCCATTGCAGGGCCCAGCGTGCAGGCCTTGGGCCTCTCCCAGTTCCTCTCACTGGGAGGTGGGGCAAGGCCTCAGCTGCTTTGGGCAGAGACCTTGGTGCAGCCTAGAGGCACTCCACCATACAGTCTTTGTTTTTTGCTTCAAAACAAAGCAGGGTAAAAGACAGATGGAGGCTGGGCTGGCCCACACTGAAGGAGCACTTGGTTTGATTGGGAAAGCAAATTCCTAACTGCAATACTTAAAACTTGTGACAAAAGGTATTTCCCAAGAGAGGAAAAAAAATTAGCCACTATATTGTTTTCCTGGGGCTCCATAATAAACTGTCACAAACTGGGTGACTTATCACGCAGCTCTGCAGGCGACCAGTCCAAAACCAAGGCATTGGCAGGGTTCACCAGGCTCCAGCTGATGCCAGTTTGAGCTTTTGCTGGTGGCCACAATACTTGGCTCCTAGCAACTGGCCCTCTAATCTGTCTTCACACAAGCTGCTGTTTTTCTCTCTTCCAGTATCACTTGTCATATTAGGCTTAGCGCCCACCCAACTGCAGCACAGCCTCACTTTAATGACATGTGTCTGCAATGATCTTGTTTCTAAACAAGGTCACATCCTAAGTACGAGGAGCTAGGGTTTTGTTTTTTGTTTTCCTGGAATAAGGATGGGAAGCCAAAAACCAACCTCTTAAGAGCAGCATTCAAAAGCCATCCTGTGGAATGGATGCCCAGCTAAAGCAAACACAAGACTTAGCTCGGCAAAGTTTTAAGTTTAAAAGAGGTTGGGAGGGGGAAAAAAAGACATTAGAAGCCAGGCTAGAGGAAAAAGGAAGATAATACAGACTCGGGGAAACGTGAATAAGACAGGAGGAAGAGAGAAGGAAGGGATAAAAAATAATAGCAGAAGTGCTAGAAACTAATGAAAACAAAAATGAGAAAATGCCCACTTTCAAGTTGTGTCACTAGTAGACAAAATGGGCGGACATGGGGCTGGCGAGATAGCTCAGCTATCTAAAGTGCCTGCTTAGGCAGCATAGGGACTGGGGTTTGGTTCCCAGCACCACATGCCATGCCAACCCCACACGCCCAAGTAGGCTGAATCGGCCACAGACATACACACAAAGGGCAGAATAGTCTAGATCCAGGTGATTAATCTCAGCAAGCCAGCCCAAGCTTGTGGCAGGGTAGTGGCTAATCCCAGCAACCCTGCCCCTGTGGTCCCACTGAAGTACAGGCTGTTTTCTGGCTGAGGCAGGAAGCGGATTTGCTCAGCCTGCAGCAGTCCCTGTGTCCTATGGTTTGAACTGGACTCCCTCACCCTGGAAGCCACTAGAGGGAGCCAGGTTGCAGCTGTTTTGAGTTCCAAGTCAAGTCAGTTGCTCTCTGCAAGATGGCTGCCGCCAATCACCATCTCCAGGGGGATGTTTGACCAGCCACTTGCCCACTCTCTGTTCCGTGGTGCATTTCTCTGTGGAGGCCTCTGGTGTCACCACCTTGCATTTGCAAGTTGGAGCCACTTCTCCTGAGCAGTGAGTCTGGGTGCAGGAGGAATGTGCTGCCCACCACCTTTTTGTTGAGCGCTTTCTTCTTGCTCTCCCTGTGGGCTTCAGTTCTCACTTCAGATCCTTCCTGGGTCCAAGGAAACTACTTCCCTTCCCCTGCTCTTCCTTGTGTCTTCCAATGTCTGGACACCAAATCTTAGGTTCTTTGCCGCTCACCACCCTGCCATCTTCTCAGAAGTGTCCACAGTTTCATTTCAAATCCTAGCTGTTCTTACAGTAATAGATGCTACGCTATTATCTATCTCTTTAATCCTCCATTTCTTTTAACTCTGCCAAATAAGGACAGTAGTACCCAATAGACTGTTTAAAAATTTTTAAAGAGCTCAGTATGGTGTACATTAGTAATCCCAGCTAATGAAGGGGCTGAGACAGGATTGGTTGAGCTCAAGAGTTTAAGGACAGTCTGGGACACAGTGTGGCCCTTTTCTAAATGATAAACAGAAAACATATTTAAAAGGTATGCAGCAAGGTACTTAGGTGTGTAGTAAGTTTTTAAAATTTTACTAAGCAGCAGAGTCAGGAATGAATGCTGACTGGATACAAGCTCCATTTTAGTGTGAAGGTCCATCTAACCACCTAGTATCCTAGGAAGATGGCACAGTCCCCTCCAGCTCATCAAACAGGCCATCTCCTTGCCCCTGTCCCCTCCCAGTCACAGTAGGCTTTATGAAATGAGTTATACCCAAAGGCAGAACCAGGTAGTGGCCTTCCAGTAGTGTTGTGCCCTCCAGGTGGAGCAATGATCCGTGGAGTGTTGGTGTGTCCAGAGCAGGAGTGAAGGAGTACAGACCTTGTCCTTTAAAAGCAGAAGCTTTGGAGGGTTTTCAGCACAGGGAGAGAGCAGCGAGACTAAACTACTACATTAAAATGCTACAGCAGTGGTCCCAGCAGATAGGACGGTGGCCTCACCTTAAGGTTATAATAGTGGGGAGTAGGAGGGAAGAGAGAGTGACACAGCAGGAGTTTCTGGAGGACCAGAGGTGGGCAGTGCAGATGGATGTCCTGGGTGCCTGGATGTGACCTGACCTGCTGGGAGAGGACAGCCCTGGCATGGGGGCCCGCTGCCTATGAGCCATGTGGGCATGGTGGCCTCAAAACCCATTTGTGCTCTGGCAGGACCTTCACTGCATCATGCCCAGCACCTGCCACATAAGGGGATGGTGGTGACGCCTATGCTGGCACTCAGGAGTCTCTCTTGCCCTGCAGCCTGGCAGGATGGTACGCCATGCTGCCCCCTACTGTTGTACCCTGCAACTGGATTGTTCCTCCAGAGACTCCTGCACAAGGTGGGAGGGAGGCAGCTGGATTATTGGTGCATCAGAGCTACTTGCTATTAGGAGGTGGGCCCTGGTTAGAGGCAGGTCACTGCAGATGTGACCTGGAAGGATGTAGCTCCCTGCCCAGTTCCTCCTTTCTCTTTCTGCTCCTGACCACCACAAAGCAAGCAGATTCTTCTACCATGCCATTCCTGTCTTGGAGCCAACCAATCATATGATTGAAACCTCTGAAAACCACGATTCCAAACAAACCTCTCCTCTAACTTGTGGATGTTGGATTTTGTCTTAATGACACCAAAGGTGACACTATTTGCCCTCAAGCAATAGGATACCTTTGCTTACAATAAGCATCAAGAGTGGCCAGGAAGGGCCAGCCTGATGGCTCAGCAGGCTAAAGCATCTGCTTAGGCAGAGCTCAGCAGCTGGAGCTCAATCCTCCATGTGCTGTGCCCTTCCTGTAGCACACACTGAGACTGCCATCGAGAGTGGGCATGGCACTCTCAATTATAAACACTGCCTATAATTCCAGTGCTTGGGAGGCTGAAAACAGGAGGATAACTACGAGTCTGATCTATGTAGTGAGACCCTGAACACCCTGAAGAACCTGTCCTAAATACAGAAAGAAAAAAAAAAATGGCCAGGAAGACCCAAGAAACAAGTGATGAGACATGGATCTGAACTACCCAGTTCCCAGTCCTGATAGCCTCTCTATGATAGTTCCTGTAAATAATGACTTGTCAGGGCTATTTATTCACAGTCTTATTTCTCAGCCCTATTTTTGGCCCAGAACATGCTTTATTTTTGCCCATGTTACATAAGGAGGGAACTGCATTCTTAGTAACCTACTGTCACTCTTTTGCTTTATCTTGCCTGCGTAAAAAAAGAAAATATTTTTAGAGTGTGAATTTCCCAAACATTCTCAACTATTTTGGGCTGAAACTCTTGCATCACAGAGGGGCATAGAAGAGGGGACAGGCCCACTTTCTCTCCTGACTATGGCTTAGGCCTGACTTAAAGCTAAAGTGGGACCTGCCCTACTTGCCCCTAGTACTATCCCATCCCAAAAGCTAGAGGTTCATCTTCGCACAGGGTTTCACATGGTGGTCAGCTGATTCCAGAGCCTAGGAACACTTTAAAAAAAATTTTTTTTTCTTAAGAAACTATTGCCCAGGCTAGCCTTGGCCTCTTCGGGCTAACAGTCCTCCTGGATCAGTGCCCTAAATAACTGGACTGCATGTATGCACTGCTGCCATGGGCTTCACTGCCTTTCCTCGGGCCTGCTGTTACTTTGCAATAGGATGACTATAAGCAAGAACCTTTCCTCACAGGAGTTCTCAGGCGAGGTCATGCCCAGAAGAGAAAGGTCTAGACAGATGAGGAGGAAGTTGCAAGTCTGTGCCCTTGCTGGTCTAGGATGTTGCATTTAGAGGCCAGAGACACACTTGCCAGTTGGCTGACTTGCAAGTTTGAATTGTGCCTGGGGCAGGAAAGCTAGTGAGTGAGACTCGCTGACCACATAGCATCTGCCTCTTTGGGGGGAACTCTGGGTTCTTGAATGTGAAACATTGGCCCCTTAAAGGAAGCTAGAAAAAGCTAGGGACACTGCTCTGGGACAGCATAGCTGGCGAGAGGAGCGTGATTTGACATCTCTCCCTTCCTCCAGTGTCCTGAGACTGCACAGCTTATGAGAGGAGTCCATGTCCATTGACCTGAGACCATGCGACTGGTGAGAGAAGATCCACCCCTCCCTCTCTCCCCTGCTGCGACTCAGGGTGCAGAGATCTGAGAGATGCCAGCAACACAGTGAGACCCCGACAAAGGCACACATGGTGGAAAGGTGGAACTAGGGGCATAGAAATATCTCAGGCAACATTAGCAATCTGAGCCAACAGGTGATCTCTAACAGTTTTTTACTAATCATCTTCCTGCATCAATTATCTCGCTTAACTTTATGATGCTTTCATGTGAGTAAACATTGTCTCTTCTCTTTCTGCTTCACTTCAAAACTCCTAGGCTTTCTCATCTAATCCCTCATTCCTGTGTCCTATAATTACCCAAAACCTGGATGATCATCCATCCTGTTTTCCAATCTTGCTCTTACTATATTTAACCTCATTCACCTCTCCATCCTACCCTACCCTATATCCTCTTGAGCTATCTCCCTCTCCCATGACATCGTAAAATCACTCTACTAAGTGGGAAATCATTGCATACAAATTCTTGGTCTAAGTTGGATTATAAACTTGATATAAGTTTCGGTAGAACTTCCTCCTATGATTATAGATATCAGGCTAATAGTTACCACAGTTTGTCAATGGTCAGGCTATACTTGAGCCTATTGTTATTGCCAAATAAACTATTTTAGCCAGGATTTCATAATGCTATAACAAGTTTTCCCCCATATATGACAATGCTGTAATTGTAAGGAGACCTAACCATTATCATAGTCCAGTATCAAAGGAAGTCAAACTGATAGCAGCTCCTCAGACTTAGTGTATTGCAAAGGTAGATTCTTGGGAAAAACATAAAGACCAAGAACCATATACCTATAGGAAACATCAAATACCTCCTGATAGAGCCTCAACACCAGTGATAAGGCTTTCTAAAATAAGAAATCCATAAAATCAACATAGAAAACAAAATAAAATAGAAAATCACAAGATGAAGCAAAAGGCAAGCCCAAATTCCCAGCTCACCCAGGACAAGCCTAGAGCACAGAGAGAGAAAGTTGGAAATCAGCAAGTGGAACTCTTTGAATAACAGCAGCAGAAGTTAAAAAACAAAATACAAGCGGCTGTGAAAAATCTCTAAGATACAAAAAGAAGTGACTATCGAAATGAAAGACATTAAAGCAGATGTAGATAAACAGAGGAGCTCAGGAAAACACTGGAAACCATCAATACCAAACATAAATAAGTGAAATCAATGAAAAAGATGCAAACAGGAATTCAGATTAGAAACTCGACTGAAAGTATATACAGCAGGTTAAACGAAGGTGAGGATACAATATCAGATCTACAAGACAGGAACATGACTAGCAATCAGAAAAAGAGATATCTTAAAAATCACAACAGATCATACACACACACACACACACACACACACACATCAACCTAATAGCTACAGGATGAAACAAAAAAGAATGATGTAAGATTGATCACAATCGCAATGCAATCCCAAATAAAATAACATTAGTATACATCACAGATCCAGAAAAAAAGCATTCCTAAAATTGATCTGGAACCAGAAGAGACCTAGAATAGCAAAAGCAATCCTGGGTAACAAAGAAAAGGCAGGAGGCACCACAATCCCAGACTTGAAATTATACTACAGGCTGGGGAGATAGCTCAATGGTCTAAGCACCTTCCTGGCAAACACAAGGATCTGGATTTGATCCCTGCTACTGTATACCATACCAGGCCTGGAACCTCGTGTGCACCACATTGGTCACTGAAATTGGGCATGTGCTGCATGCTATAATCCCAGCACTGGGGAACCTGAGCAGGAGGATCACTACAAGTCTGAGCTGCACAGTGAGACCTTGTACCAAATACGTACATACATACATAAAATTTAAAAGAAATTATACTACAAAGCTACTATGATAAAATCAGCATGGTACTAGAAAAGAAAAAGACCTAAGGAATAGTGCAATAGATTAGGAGATGTAAACATAACTATAAGCACACTAAGCCACCCCATCTTTGACAAAGGGACAACGCATGTTCTTTGGAAGAAAGATAGCCTCTTTAATGAATGGTGCTGGAAATACTGGCTTTCCACATGTCAAAGGTTTAAAATAGATCCATGCCTATCACCATACACAAAAGTACTGTCAAAATGGATCAAAGATTTAAATATTAAAACTGAAACACTAAATCTTCTGGAAGAGAAAGTAGATAGAAACCTTAAGAACATAGGGGTAGATAAAGAGTTCATGCACAAAAATCAAACTGCACAGGAAATACTTCAAAGAATCAGCAATTGGGATCTTATCTTTTTGAAAAGTCTTTGCAAATCAAAAGAATCACCAACAGAGTAAAAAAGGAAACTCATGAACTGAGAAACAATTATAGCAGATTGTCCTTTATACAAAGGACTCCTATCAAGAACATAAAAATTTTAAGAAATCAGGCCTATAAAATTCAAAGGCCCAGGGGCTGAGGAGATGGCTCAGTGCAATAAGCGCTTCCCTGGCAAGCACAAGGGCCTGAGTTCAATTCCCGGTTACAAAAAAAAAAAAAAAAAAAATCAAAGGCCCAAACCAAAAATGGGCATCTGAAATAAATGCATACTTTTTAGATGAAGAAACACAAATGAGATGCAAATTAAAACAATGCTGAGATTCCATTTTTATGCCAGAAAGAACGGCTATCATCAAGAAGTCAACCAATAACAAATGCTGGAGAGGCTGTGAGGAGAAAGGTACCCTTCTCCACTGTTTGTGAAAGTGCAGGTTGGTATAACCTTTATGGAAATCAGTATGGAGATTCCTCAAAAAGCTAGAATTGAAGGTCCCATTCAAGCCAGCTATTACCCTCCCAGGTATTTTTCAGAAAGAACTGAAATCATCGTACTACAGTGACCATAGTGAGACCCCATGTTTATAGCAGTACAATTTGTCATAGCTAAATCTTGGAAATAACCAAAATGTCCATCAACTGAAGAATAGATAAAAAAAGATGTATTTTTACACAATGTGGTATTCAGCTATAAAAAGATAAATTTGAAAAAAGATAAATTTGAGGCTTTTGTAGATAAATGGATGTAACAAGAGACTAAATTGGTAAGTGAAATCAATCAGATCCACATGTACAAACATCATATTATTTCACTGATGTGAGAACATGAAGGAGTAATGAAAATTAAAATTTACAGCAGATACTTTGAAAGGGAAATAAATTGTTCAATGGCAAGGAAAAACTGGGATAAGGAAAAGGACAAATGGAGGAAGGAAAAAAGATACATTTTGTGGATTTCTTTTGAAAGGAGCAGTTAATGCTTAAATCTTTTTCTTTTTGTTCATTTTTTTCCTCTTTTGAGTTTCTTATAACTTCTTTGCTATTTTGTTTTTTTCTTTAAAAAATTATTTTATAATTATATGTGGTAATCTGAACAATTAATTTGCAGATAGTATGTAATACAGCAACCATTGTTTAATTACTATTACTTTGTTTAGTGAAATTTTGTATCATTTCTAATGCTGTTTTTTTCTATCACTATTTTGTATTCTTTAAAACAGAAAACAGATTGATCAGAATCAGTCAGAAAAGGCAGAAATCAGGAGGATTATTACAAGTCCAAGCTGCATAGTGAGACCCTGCACACACACACACACACACACACACACACACACACACACACACACACACATGCAAAAATAACCTTTAAAAAATTTAGAATCAGTCAGAAAGCTGGATATGGTACAAAAGCCATTAAAAATCTCTTTACAGAAATAATGGCAGAAAACCTCCCAAGTATAAAGAATTTGGCATACAAATAAATAAAATGTATAAAATTCAAAATAGCCATAACCAAAATATATCTATACCAAGGAATATAATAAGGAATATTACAGAAATTCAGCACAAGAACAAAATATTTAAAGCAGCTGGAGAAAAGAAACGTCATTTATGAAGGAAAGCCCATCAGAATCACAGGAGACTTCTTAACATAAACCTTCAAGTCAAGATGAGCTTAAAGTGAGATATTTCAAGCTCTAACAGAAAAAAAAAATCCTCAGTCCAGGTTGCTGTACCTCCACAAAACTACCTTTCAAAAATTGATGTAGAAGTAAAATACTTTCATGACAGAGAACAACTGAAGAAATTTATGACCACCAAATCAGCTCTAAGAAATGCTCTGAAGAACATATTAGAAAAGATGATGAAGACCATAAACACATGAACATCAATCAAAAGAAGCCAACAATCAGGGCTAATCATTAAACTGGGGATAAAATGGGGAACAAACAACTTGAAAAAGAAAATCCAGTATATATTAGTTATAACCATCAACATAAATGATCTCAACTTATCAATCAAAAGAAACAAACTGACAGAATGGATCAAGAAAAAATATGCAACAATATGCTGCCTTCAAGAAACACACTTAACATAAAAGAAATTCATAAACTAAAAATTTAAGGATGGAAAAAAATTCTCCATGCCACAGGAACCCAAAAAAATGCAAGAGTGGATATTTCATTTGTGGAAAATACAAACTTTAAGCTAAAACTAATCAAAACTGATAAAGAAGTTTACTACATACTTGTTCAGGGAAAACTCCCCCCCAAAAGAGATAAAAATCATAAATGTTTTGTACCAAACACAGGTTCATCCAACTATATTAAATGAATATTAACAGACATGAACAACCAAATAAACACTAACTCAATTGTAGTGAGGTATCCTACTATCCCATTCTCACAGATAGATTACTAGACCAAAAAAAAAAAAAAAAAAAAAAAAAAAAAAAAAAAAAAAAAAAAAAAAAAAAAAAAAAAAAAAAAAAAAAAAAAAAAAAAAAATCAACAAAACATATTAGAATTACAATAAGCCTGTAAACAAATTGTCTTGGCAGAGTGTCTTGGTAGCCCCAAAACATCAAAATACAAATTCTCAGCTCACATGAGATATTCTCCAAAACAGATCATAGATTAGCTGACAAACCATGTTTAAGTAAATATAGAGGAATTAAAATCCTCCCGTACATATTACCTGATGATAGTGCAATGAAAATGGACATTAACAACAAAGGAAATCACAAAAACTACCTAAATACATGGAAATTAACACTTCTGAACAGCCAAAGGGTCAGACAGGAAACTAAAGATGAAATTAAACAGTATAAACAATTAAATGATAATGCTCATACAACATACTAAAACTTAAAAGCAGCCCTACAAGGAAAATTTTTAGTAATGAACTTAAACATTAGGAAAATAAAACAGGCTCAAATATATAGCCTAATGTTGAACCTCAAACTTCTAGAAAAAGAATCACACATCAAACATGGAACTTATACAAGGGAGAGAACTATAAATAGAAGAAATTAATGCAATAAAGTTTAAGAAAACAATAAAAAGAATGATTCAAAAAGTTGGTACTTTGAAAGAGGAAATGAAACTGATAAAACATTAGCAAACTTTATCAAAAAAGAAAAAAAAACACAAATTCAAGCAATTAGAAATGAAAAGGGGGAAATCACTATAGATCCTGTGGAAATTCAGAAGTTCATCAATACCTACTATGAGAAATTATATTCTAGTAAGATGGAAAACAGAAGAAACGAACAGATTCCTAAGCACAACTAAATTGCCAAAAGTAAACCAACAAGATATAAATATTCTAAATAACATGGTATAATAAGCCAATGAAATTATAAATGTAATTAAAAATTTATCAGTGAAGAAAGGTATAGGGCTTGATGAATTTGTAGTTGAATTCACAAGAAATTAAGAGAACTAATGCTACTAATTCAGAAACTCCTTAATGAAACTAAAAGATAAATAGTACTTCCAAAATCGTCCCTGAAAGCAAGGATTACCCTGATTCCAAAACCAGAAGAGGACTCAACCAAAGAAAAAAATGACAGGCCAATCTGCTTAATAAACATAGTTGGAAAAATCCTTAATAAGATATGGCAAATAGAATGCATCAAACATCGAGATTATACATCATGACCAAGTAGTACTCATCCCAGGGATGCAGGGATAGTTCAATATACACAAATCAATAAGTGTAATATACCATATTAACACAAGGAAAGACAAAAATCATATGATCATCTGAATAGATGCAGAAAAAACATTTGAAGTCTAACATCATTCGTAATAAAAATCATTACAGAAAATCTGAATAGATAATCTTTACTTCAATCTTACTAAAGCTGTTCATGACAAACCAATACCTAACATCAAATTAAATGGTCAAAAACAGAAAGCTTTAATTCTAAAATCAGAAACAAGACAAGGATGTTGATTATAACTACTCCTACTGAATACAGTTCTGGAAACATTAGATATAGCAATTAGACAAGAGAAAAAAATAAAAGGACAAAAATTTAGGAAAGGAAGAAGTTTAATTATCATTATCTGTAGATGATATGATACTCTAAACAGGAGACCCGAAAAGCGCATCCAAGAAAATTGTAGATTTAATATTCAAATTCAGTAGTGCAATGAGATAGAAAGTCAACTCAAGGGACTGGAATATAGCTCAGCAGCATATGTGCCTGCCTAGCAAGCACAAGGTCCTGAGTTTGACCCCCATTAAAAAAAAACAACAACAACAAAAAAAACAGTGATAAAAAGTCACCTCAAAAATCAATAGCATTCCTATACACAAGCAACAATCTCACAGACAGAGCAATTAGAGAAAGCACACCCTTCACAATAGCATCTGAAAAATGAAATAATTTAGTTAGGAATAAGTCTAACTAAGGATATAAAAGATCCATACAGTTAAAATTACAGTGCCCTAAAAAGGAGATTGAAGAGGATATCAGAAAATGGAAATACATCCTTTGCTCTTGGATAAGAAGAAACAGTGTGAAAATGGCCATACTCCCAAAACTGCTGTATAGGTGTAATGCAATCCCAATAAAAATACAATTAGCATACTTCACAGATCTAGAGAAAACAATCTTAACATTCAACCAGAAGAGACCTAGAATAATTAAAGCAATTCTGGGCAACAAAGGCAAGCAAAGGAGTATCACAATCCCAGACATGAAATTATACCGCAAAGATACATGATAAAATCAGCATGGTACTGGCAAAAAACAAAAACAGGCTGAGGATCAATGGAACAAAATGGAAGATGCAGATGCAACCCCAAACAGCCACTTTATCTTTGATAAAGGAGCCAAAATATTCACTGGAAGAAAGACAATCTCTTTAATAAATGGTGCTGGAAAAACTGGCTTTGCACATGCCAAATACTAAACCCATGTCTATCATTATGCACTAAAGTGAAAATGAATCAAAGATCTAAATATTAAAACATGGCACATGCCTGTAATCCCAGCACTTGGGAGGCTGAGGCAGGAGGATTGTTGTGAGTTTAAGACCAGCCTGAGCTACAAAGTGAGCTTAAGGCCAGCCTGAACTGCATAATGAGACCCTGTCTCAAAAAAGACAAAAAAAAAAAAAAAAAAAAAAATAATAATAATAATAAAAATAAATAAATAAATATTAAAACAAAAACATTAAATTTACTGGAAGAGAAAACAGATAAATATCTCAGACTTAGGTGTAGACAGAGACTTCATGAACAAATCCCAGATTACAAGGGAAATATTACAAAGGATCAACAAATGGGATCTCAAGTTTTTTTTATTAAAAAACTTTTGCATAGCAAAATAAATCACCAACAGAGTGAAAAGCCAACCCACGGAATGGAAAAAATTTTGGGAAACTAGAAGATATAAAGAATTGAGGGTTGGGGAGATAGCTCAGAGGCTGTCTCCCTGGCAAGCATAAGGACCTGGGTACTTTATGCTGTACTGGCCCTGGAACCCCAGGAATGCTGTCTGGTCAACAAAACCGGGTGCAGTGCCCCTAAACCTTGCACTGGGGAGGCTGAGACAGGAGGGTCACTGTGAGTCTGAGCTGCATAGTGAGACCCTGTACCAAGTAAGTAAGGAAATAAATAAATGATTAAAATAGAGAAGGAGGAGGAGGAAGAAGGTGGGACAGGGAGGGGGAGGAAGGAGGAAGAAGGAAAAAAAAATCAGATCTCTCCAAATTCAAAGATTCAGTCCAAGGGGCCAGGGAGATAGTTCAGTAGAATAAGCACTTGCCTGGCAAGTACAAGGGCCTGCATTCAATTCCCGGTTCTGCCAAATAAAAACCCTTCAAAGATCCAGTCCAAAAAATGGACAACTGAGATGAATACACACTTCTCTGATGAAGAAATACAAATGGCAAATACATGAAAAAATGTTCAACATCATTGGTCATTTGAAAGATGCAAATTAAAGCAACACTGAGATTCTGTCTTCCCAGAAGAATGGCTATTATCAAGAAATTAACTGATAAAAAAATGCTAATGAGTCTGTGAGGAAAAAGGAACCCTTCTCCACTGTTGATGGGAGTGTAGACTGATGCAAACACTATGGAAATCAGTGTGGAAATTCCTCAAAAAACTAGGATTAGAGGTTCAATTCAATGTAACTATTCCCCTTTTGGGTATCTTCCCAGAAGGAAAAAAAAAGTTATGCCACAGCAATATATGTAACCTATGTGTATAGAAGCAATATCTGTAATAGCCGGGGAGATGGCTCAGTAGAATAAGTGCTTGCCTGGCAAGTACAAGGGCCTGAGTTCAATCACTGGTTTAAAAAAAAAAAAAAAAAGCTAGACATTGGAAACAACCCAAATGCCCATCAACCAAGGAATGAATAAAGATTTTTTAACATAAGTACTATTTAACCATAAAGAATTATAAATTGGAGACGTTTATAGGTAAATAGATGTGACTTGAGACTACATTCGTAAGGAAATAAATCAGACCCATATACCACAAATAAACACTGTGTTGTTCCACTAGTGTGAGAAACTGAACGAGTCATAAGATCCAAAATGTACAACAGGCACTGTGAATCATGAAGAAACTGTTAAAAAGACAACTGTGATGGGGAAAGGGGAAAAGAAGAAAGGGAAGAAGAAAATATATTTATGCAGAAAATGGTTAAAATAGTTATACAGCTACCTTTTCTTAGTTCATTGAAAAGAAACATTTGTGCCAGCATTGTGTGAACAATATAGCTTGTGCTCTGAATCACTACTAGAAAGACAGCGCTACACAGTACATTAATTACTGTAGCTCTCCTAGTAACCTGTTTTGAAACTAAGTTTTATTGTTATTTTATTCTCTTTAATTTTTTTTTTTAAAAGGCTAGGGAAAGAATAGGTTTAATAAAAAGATTTAGTAAAAAATGGTTTTAATTTGAAGAATCATTTTCCAATGCTAGCAGTATACAGCACTTTAGGTTTCTACAGAATCATCCAGTTTTCAATTTTATGGAGAAGTTATTAGTTTAGAAGAATATGGTTGAAGACGCATTAGTTCTATTCACCCGAGGCAACAAAAACCTAGAGAGCCAGTCTCCAGGATCGCCTGCAACGCGGGGCTGGGTCAGCGCTAGAAAATCTAAGCTTCCAGAACCCGCGGGTCCCCAGCCAGACCCTGACTGAAAAGGCCTGGGTGCCCTGCACCTGGTCTGTCCCAAGGCCAGCGGCCACCAGCGTTTCACCTGAATCCGCTGGCCCTGCGGCCGCTCACATCTGCACAACAGACTTTCTACATCACCTTTCCTTCTAATCACCACCTTTCAGACTGGCTTCTCTCTTTTCAGCGGTGCTGGTCCCAGCCAGCCAAGAGATTGCTTCCATGGGGCACCCAGAGCCTGTGGCTGGGAACATGCTGGGCAGGACAGACCAGCAGGATCCTCTGGGAGGAGTGGCAGCAACCCTGATATGGCTGGCTCATGACTTCAGTTAGTTTGGAAGGTTTCTATTTAACTTTTTGTTGAGAAGTTATTTCAAACTTTAAAACTGCGAGAATAGGACAAATAATTCTTGTAAATCCTCTACCCATATTCACCCATGTAATGGATTATATCCGGCTGTCCCCCAAAGGTGAGGCTCTTGGGAGGTGACCGGATCCCGTGGCTGTGATAGCTGAATTTGATGTTTGGTGAGGGGGGTCTGGTCAGAGGGAGCGAGCCCGAGTGGGAACCGGAAGGAGCGTTTCCTCGCCAGCTCTGCCCACACCTCTCTCGTGAGCAGCTCTGCTCTGCCTGAGCATTCCTCCAGGGCTTTGTGTCTTGCCCCGACTGACTGAGTCTAAACTAAAAACGCGAGCCAAAATAAACCTTGCTGCCTATAAGCTGTGAATGCTAATTACAAGAAAGTAATGAAAGCCCACTGCCAATATTTAGTGATAAGGCCTAATTTTTAATAATCTTTTAAAGAAACTGAATAACAAACTTTTCCTCACACCCCTGTGCTCTGATGGAGTTGAAAAGTTAAAAGCTATGCTGGATCAATTCTTAGGAAAGAGGTTGTCAAGAAAACTTGAATCACTAGACATGGTAGTGAGCTATTGAGATATATATCACAAAATGTATATCAATACATTCAACTTGGAGGGGAAAGAAAATAGCATCCAAGATATCCTAAAAAAAGCAAAATTTACAACCACTAAAATACTGACTGTCTAAAGAATTTAAGAGGTATATTATGTAGAATTTACAAAAGAAAAATATAGGGCCTTACCAAAAAGCTCAGCAGATTAAAGCACCTGCAAGCAGGTGCTGGGGCTGGGGATTAGATCCTGAGGCCTGCCCTGCTGGCCCTGCCCCCAGGATGCTCTGAGACCACAATTAAGACTGGGTATGGTGCACGAGCTGGTAATCCCAGAACCAGGGAGGCTGAAGACAGGCAGATCACTGTGAGTCTGAACTATGTAATGAGACCCTGAAGATCGTTATTTAAAAAAAAGACATAAATTGAAAGATGCACTGATACGCTGTTGTTCTCACATAGAAGGACTCAGTGCAGGAAGATATCCATTCCCCCAACAAAAATCTATATAATCCAAACAAATCCCAAAGGGTGGGTATCTGTTTATTTTTGATAGAACTAGAATAGCTGAATTATATATGGAAATGCAACAGGTCATGAATACCCCAGCCATTCCTAACAACAGTAAGGTAGGCAGTGCTGTTCTATAAGATATTAATACTTACTATATTGCTACACTAATTAGAAGCATGCTACTAATTTAAAGTAGTCCAGTAGAACAGATAGAAAGTTCAGTAAAAAATATTTGAGCGTGATAGAGACAGCAAGTAAAATATAGAACAGCGCTTAGACAAGAGTTTATCCTCATATCCCAAGACAGAAAATTAAATTAAAACTGCATCTTGATATCACTCCCTACTCAAAAATCAATTACTGGCAGACTAAAAAAACTTACATAAAACACTAAGAAATCTTACATAAAAGGTAATACATAAAACATTTTGAATGCTATGTGGGAATGTAGTTTTAAAATTTTGGAACAGGAAAATTTTTGAGCTGGACATGGTGGCATATGTCTGTAATCCCGGTACTTAGGAAGGTGGGGCAGGAGGGTTGCTGTGATTTTTAGGTCATCCTGGTCTATACAGTGAGTTTAAGAGCAGCCTCTACTGCATAGCAAGACCCGGGCCCAAAACAAAAGAGTAGCTCTCACTAAATTACTTAGATTGGGCTTACATATGTGATCCTCCTGATTTGGCCTCTTACTGGGTTGGAGTTATAGAAGTGCACCTTCATGCTTAGATAGGAAGTTTTCTTAGATAAGACATGAAGAATATGAACCATAAAGGAAAAGACTGATAAATCTGACTACATCAGCACTAAGGACTTCTGTTCAACCAGTGCCATAAAAAAATGAAGAGACAATTGATGTGTGGGAAAGGTATTTAGATATATCCAACCACAAGGATTGTGTAGAATAGATCTTAAAGGTCCTTTTTTCCCTCAGTAAGATTAAAACTTAGTAGCAAAACAGGCAAAAGATATATGAACAGGTCTTTCCCAGAAGAGAGATGCTCAGCACCATCTGTAATTTGAGAAAAGCAAATTGAAGACACAATGAGATACCATTTCATATATATGAGATACACACAAATATTAAAGACAACATTCAGGTATTGACAAGGATAAAGAGCAACAAGAACTCATTGACTGCTAGCAAGTGTGTAAACTGGTGCAACTCTGAAAATAATTTTGCATTACCTATTAGAGCTTGAATAAGTCCATACCCTCCATCAAACTGTCCCAGTGTGTGTACTTCAGGACAGTGGTACTCAGAGGCAGTCCCTAAACGGATAGTACTAGTCACTTGTGAACTGGGTAGAAATTCGAACACTGGTGATTCTATCACTCTTGGTGGCTGAAGTAGGTTCATAAGTACAGGCTCAGCCAGAACAATTCAGTGATGTAGTGAGACCTTGTCTTAAAATAAAATATAAAAAGAATTGGGGATACAACTCAGTGTAAGATGCTGCCTTCAATTCCTAGAATAGGAAAGAAAAAAGGAGGGAAATTCTCTAGCCATTTATGAGCCAGAAACTCTGGGATGGGATGCAGCAAAATTTCCAGGTTCCTTTGATGCACATTCAAGGGTGAGAAGCATCACTTTAGACAAAGACTGGCAGGTGAGCACCAGAAACCATGAACAGGAATATCCACTGGATAAATCCTCAGGGTGGAAACACTACTATCCTTCCAGAACAGAAAGATGGCATATCCAGTATGACATATCCATGGAGCAATAAAAAGAGAAGACAGACTAGATGTGGAGGTGCATGCCTCTAATCCCAACACTTGGGGGGCTGAGGCAGAAGGATCCATGAGTTTGAGTTCAGTCTGGGATAAAAAATGAGTACAAGGCAGCCTAAACGATGTAGCCAGACCCTGTCACAAAAGAAACAAACAACAAAAACAGAGGAGCCACTACTACACTTGCTCTTGTGAATGAATGAGTTCTATAAAAATAAAATAAGGTAGTAGTAGCTTGTCACTGACATACATGCCTTCTCATTTCACTTACCTAAAGGTTTAACTCTCATGGATTGTTTATTTTCAACGTAAAGAGAAAATTCTTTGTCAGTTAGAGTTTATTTGAGCAAACAAAACCCAATTGCAAATCTGGTAACTCCCAGAACTAGAGATTTTAGAAACTCCAATCACCAACATGACCAGGCAATGTAGAAAAACTAGGGTGAGAGTGCAGGCCCAGCATGTGAGTGAGATCACCCAGGCCACCAGATCCTGAATTGACCCAGAGCACAGGCCCAACATGAAACCCTTCATCAAAACTCCCTGCAAAGAGGCTAAAGGCAGGACCTACCCAGGTGATTCAGGAGCATAACATCTTGCCAGAGTGACACAAAGGGTTCACCTGCAAGGCTGCAGTAAGAAGAAGTGGAACACAGCAGCCAGACCCAAGCCACACCCACCTGGAGGAGTCTGAACTTCCTAGATCCCAACCTGGTGCTAAGGTAATAACTCTAAGCTCTACACCAAAGGTCAAAAGTCAGTGGCATACAAAATGACAAAGGAACAAAAAACAGTCTCAGGCCCCAAGTCCATCCAGTACAAATGCAGAAGACACTGCATAGAGGAAATTGGAAATCACACACCTGAAATCTCTGAAATGGTGTTGGAAGTAAAGAAACAACTGAAGAAAGGCATAGAAGACATCACATCAGAAGTAACTTCTGGTCTGCGGCCATACCACCCTGAACGCACCCGATCTCATCTGATCTCGGAAGTTAAGCAGGGTACTTGGATGGCAGAAGTAACTTCTGAAGTAAAAAAAGGTAGTGATAACTATAGTTAAAGAAATACTAAGTGCTTCTAAAGAATACACTGGCCACCAAAAAAAAATAGAGCAGACTATAAAAATGATGGAACCCCTGAATAAGCAATACAATATAGGAAAGAAATAAAATATATGAAACAGATCCAAAGTGATATACAGGAAATTAAAACCTCAATCATAAGCTGGAAAATCCATTTGAGTGAAAGTGAAAATAGACTCTCTGACCTTAAAGACACCATTGCAACTAGTGAAAAAGTAAGCAAAGGTCTCTGAAAAACAACTAGGATGCAGGAAAAAATAATTCAATGCCTTCAAGATGATGCAAAGATGAACAATGTGAGACTAACAGGCATCAATGAGAAGGAAGGAGTCAATACAAATGAGATAAAAAGAATATGGACAGAGGTAATAGCAGATAACTTCCCAAATATGGGGCAACAATCTGACATTCTGGTAACCGAAGCATATAGAACTCCAAATAACATCAACCCAATTAAAACCACTCCCAGACATATAATAATCAAGATCTCAGAAATTCAGCACCAGAACAGTATACTAAAAGCTGCTAAAGAAAAAAAAAGATCCCATTTAAAGGAAAACCCATCAGAATCATGGCAGATTTCTCTTCACAAACCATCAAGTCAAGAAGAACATGGAGCAAAGCACTTCAAGTCTTGCAAGCAAACAAATTCCAACCCAGACTGATATACCCTGCAAAACTCTCTTTCAAGTATAATGGAGAAGTAAAAAACTTCCATGATAAAGAACAACCAAAGGATTTCATGATGACAAAGCCAAGCCTACACAGACTACTAAATGATGTTCTAGAGAGGGAGCAAAATGATCACAACCCCATGAATGAGAATGCAAAGAACCTACCAAATAGGGCAAACAATTAAACACAGGAGTAAAAGGTATACAATACTAGTCTTTCAGTTATTCTTTTGTGTACAGCAGCAAAATATTTCCATCAGCACACTCTACAAATGGACTTCTCTTCCACCCTATGGGTCAAGATTTCATATGGGTCTACAGGTGGATTTCAAGGAAATAGCTTCAGCTCAGTCCCACAAGTGACACCTGGCCACCAGTAAGTATCATGGTCATTATCCATGTCCACAACACAGTAGAACTTTGTGCTATATCCTATCCCCAAACTGTCAGAAGTGATGGTCATTTATTTGTCATTCCAGTATTTATCTTATGTTTTATTCTTCTTTACTATCATGAAAACTTTTTCTTAGTTCAATTATTTTGAAACATTTAATTTTAATTAATTAGTATTTAATTGTTTTAAGATTTATACTATATCTTTGAATTATAATTTATCTAAAAGACATCATATGATATCTTCTCCTAGTATTAGAAACTTTAAAAAATTACTTCTTCCCTGTCCTTTATACATATATACACACACATATATATGAAAAAAAAATACATGCATAACCTGACATAAGATTGGTACTGTTTCATAGAAATCTTCCATGACCTTTTAAACAAGGGTTCATCTAATATATCTTAGTCCTGCATAACTGTCACTTTGAGAGCTCTTTATTGTTCTTCCAGGAGCATACTGCAACTTCTCTTGCTTTTTGAATTATGCTTTTTGTTATTTCCTATATGATGTGCATGGAGGTTAAAACATTTCCAGTTTGTAAAACTAGAAAATATTTTACTTTTAGTTTTCAAAGGTATGTTTGCTAAGTATAAAATTCAAAGAGGATAGATTTTTTTCTTTCAGTTCTTTAATTAGTCTAGTTTCTTATACACTTGGTCCTTTTTTTTTCTTTCTAATGTGGAATAAGATGCTATTTAATTTTGTTCTTCCATAGCTAATATTTTTCATATATCTGCTTTAATCATTTTTTTCTTTACAATAAGTTTTGGACAATTTCATTTTTGTGTATCTTGGTATGATTATATTTAAATTTCTTAAAATTTAAGGTTCATGTGAAGTAAGCAGCTACATTCTTAATTCACTGGTAAGAGATATCTGCTAAAATAATATCTGTAAATATAATATCATGTATGCACCTTGTACAATACCAAAACATTATGAAAACAGTTTGCAATGTATTAATTTATCAAATCTGTATTGTTAAGGTGTCTTGAAACTGTCTGATTGACATTTGTACTTCAATAAAATGAAAGGAAAAAAAAAGGTTCATGTGTTCTTGGAAATGTGGTATTATAAGATGAACTAAATTCAGAAATTTTAAATCTTTAAATA
>PVKA01011651.1:36082-60294 GCA_004027165.1 Ctenomys sociabilis | reverse complement strand
AATAGTGATAATTTAACTTCTTCTTTTCCTATTCTTATTCCCTTTATTTCTCCCTCTTTTCTAATGGCTGTTGCTAAGGATTCCAACACTATATTGAATAGGAGGGGTGATAGAGGACATCCTTGTCTTGTACCTGATTTAAGAGTAAAAGATTTCAGTTTTTCCCCATTTAGGATTATATGAGCTTTTGGGTTGTCATCAAGTTAAGATAGAGTCCATCTATTCCAATTTTCTGTAGGACCTTGAACATGAATGAGTGTTGGACTTTGTCAAAGGCTTTGTCTGTATCAATTGAGATGATCATATGGTTTTTAGATTTCAGTCTATTAATATAGTGTATTACATTTATAGATTTTCAAATATTGAACCATCCTTGCATCCCTGGGGTGAATCCTACCTGGTCATGGTGTATGACCTTCTTGATGATTTGCTGTATTCTACTTGCCAGGATTTTGTTGAGTATTTTTGCATCTATGTTCATAAGGGAGATTGGCCTGTAGTTCTCCTTTTTGGTTGTGTCTTTACCTGGTTTTGGAATGACTATTATACTTGCCTCCAGAAATGATTTGGGAGGACTTTTTCATTTTCAACTTCATGGAAGAGTTTGTGGAGTGTGGGGATTATATCTTCTATAAATTTCTTATAGAATTCAGCTGTGAATCCATCAGGCCCTGGACTTTTCTTTGTCGGTAGGCTTTTTATTACGTTTTGAATTTTGGTGGCTGTTATCGGCTTTTGACAGGTGTAGACAAAGGTAGGGGTGTAGAAAGAAAAAATCATGATGTGTGTGTATAGACAGTACAGTTGGGATAGATAACGCTGTGCTTCTACATAATTCTATGAGAGGCAAGATCTGCACTAATGGTGGTTGGACAGGAAATTATGTCGGCTTCTAGTACTACGTTCATCCACTAGGAAAATAATTATTGAATTTTTGATATAATTCAGGTATAAAAATAAGTAAGCAGCTACACTCTTAATTCACTGATAAGAGATATCTGCTAAAATAATATCTGTAAATATAATATCATGTATGCACCTTGTACAATAACAAAACGTTATGAAAACAGTTTGCAATGTATTAATTTATCGAATCTGTATTGTTAAGGTGTCTTAAAACTGTCTGAGTGACATTTGTACTTCAATAAAATGAAAAGAAAAAAAAATTGCTTTTGAAATTTTACTGGGAGAAAAACATTGAAATTGTCTCAAATGATCAGACATTTAACTCCAAAATTAAGGCAGTTGAGATAATCAATATTTAACATAAAGATTCATATTTCAAAAATCTCTTCATATTTAGATCTTTTGAGAATACAAAGAAAAGCTTAGATGGATTCTTTTACTTAAGGCCTTTGCAAAAAAGCCTTACACAAGCTGAACTGAAGGTGGTATTTTTAGTAAGCGGGTGTTGTGGTAGGCAGAGTGATATTCCTCCAAAGAAAAACGATGAAGCCAGTTCCTAATTCCTGAAAATATGGTAATGTTCGTAGCAAAGGAGAAATAGTTAGCAGATATAAGTAATTTTGCTAATCTATTAACCTTCAAATACAGGAATAATATTGAATTGACAACGTAAGCCTCATATTATCAAGATCCATAAAGAGAACAAAAGCAAGGCAGAAAGTAACCAAAAGTAATGACAATTTAGAAAGTGGAGTTTACTGGTTTGTAGAAAGAGAAAAACGCCTAAATGGAAAAGATAATGAAATGAATTCCCCATAGAAGACATCATAATTCCAGTATAAGGAGATATATTTTAGATTTGGATCTCTAGTACTATAAAACAATATTTTTAGGAGTTTTAAGTCACTAAGTGTGTGATTATATTGTTATAGAAACAATGAGAAACTAATATTGATATTGGTACCTTGAGGTGCGCTGCTGGTGTAACAAATACTTTAAAATGTGTAATTGGACAGTGTACGGATGTTCAGACTATGTATTAGAAAAAATGTTTATCACTTCATTCTTTTTAAACAGTCAGGACTATGATTATTCATCATTTGAAATTATTTAATGTAATATTTTAATATTAAGAAAAATATTTTCTCTCATAACGAAACTAATATGCTTTTTCAACTTTATAGTAGAAAAAATTTAATTAAAATTTTTCCTTCAATGATGATTGCCAAAAGCTCAAAACTAAATTTTTCTACAGTTAAATAATCATCTTTAGCCTTAACTTTGTAGAATACCTGCAGTATCTTTCTATTACAGGGCTCTTGTTTTATCCTTAATGTAATGGCTCTATTATATTTGGTCATTTGTATGTAAATAAGAGAAAATCTTTTGTAGAAAGGCAGGAAAAGGGATAAAAACCAACAGAGATTCCACACCTACAGTTTGTTCCAAAAACAAAATGATTAAAATGTCCCTGGAGAGCAACTAGTATTCTCAGGCTATGAATGAAAAAGCCTCTAGAATGGTAGCGAATCTTAACCATTGATTGCCCACACATTAGACTTTGCCTTACAATGCCTGCATTCTAATGAGAACCCTTATGGAAATCACAGAGACGTCTCAGTCTTGCTAAACATGAAAATTGAGGTCAATTGCAAATCAAGGAAAATTATATTTCCTTCCACTCTGCCCCAAATTATTCAGTAATAATCATTTGAAGCATATCTGAGTGCTCAGTTTGGCAGCACATATCTAAAATTGAAGCATTTCTGCATCTATCATGACTTCAGAAATTCTCCAATGAAGTTAAATGATACCTGAGCTTCCCTGAAAATAGCAGACCAACTGAAATTTTATAGAGAGTCTCTGACCAGACCAAAATCCTATTTTCTGGGTGTTGCTACCCATCCATTGACTTCTGGAAATCAGGACCCTACCCACAGCTGATGGATATAAGATTTGAACAAATGACCCAACTACAGGCAATGGGATAATTTATTTTTGTTGCTGCTGCTATAAGGGATTAAATTTATGAATTTGTACTTTCCAGGAAGGTATTTCTATCATTAAGCTATCTCTTGGCCCTGGCAATGGGATAATTTCTGCTGGAAATAAAATTCCAAGGTTACTCCTGCTACTTAGGAGTTCTCAATTTATGGCTGGATTTAATGGGAAATTATCTTGGAAACAGTATTGAAGACACAGGCTCCCACATACAAAAAGCCAGTCTCAGTTAGTTTTCAGAGAGGTAAAACAAAGCAGATGACCAATTTGAATGTACTTGCAATTACTTTTTCAAAAGTTGCTAACTCCTTGATATTCAGAATGTTCTAGGATTACTTTCAACAGTATTACCTGGGAACATTGTAGAAGACCAGAATCATAATTCCCAGTAATATACACATTTTAGCAAAAACCTTACATAATTCTTAATGTTAAAGTTTGAGGTGCACTGAATTCATTAGGTTGTAAAAACATGTGCAGGTGAAAACCTGAACAGCTATATGTAAAAGAATAAAATTGGATCTCTTATTCATACCATAACCAAACTTTCCCATAGAACAAAATATAGACTTAGATGTAAAAGGTAAAGGTATAAAACTCTTAAAAATTTTGTAGGGGAAGCCATTATGAACTTAGGTTAGCCAATGCTCCTAAATATGAACACAAAGCAAAAAAGATAAAATATACACAAATTGCACTTTCTAAAGTTTTTTAATTATACTACAAAGGGCAATGCTTACATTGTTAGGGAAGAGCTCACAGAGAAAGCATTTGTAAGTCTTATATTGAAAACTTTGGATTAATTATATAAACTCTTAAGAAGTAAAAAGAGAATGCAAAGAAAATATTTGTAGTTGTTCAAAACATATGTATAAATTATGAAGAACTCATATTAGTCACAAATATGTACGTTAAATGTGTTCAATGTCATTAGTGATTAGACAAATATAAATTAAAACTGTAATCACATACCATAATCAAAGAAGAACAAGTATGCGTTAGGATGGGAAGAAATTGGTACCTTAATATACAAGTGGTATCTTATTAGTGACCACTATAGGAACAAAGGACAAAAAAATGCCTGGAACTTAACCTGTTACTTAGTAAAAACAGGGTTTGTTTTTACTTCTGTAGCAGTCATGCTGTTAAAAGTCATTGTTTGCTAAAAAAGATAAGTAAGTGATCTTCACTTGAGCTGGCAGATGCCCAACAGGGAACTGCAAAGCTAGCTTTGCACTTTAGATTCTTTCTTGCATTAAAACTTTGCGTAAAATCCCTTTTCAGATCTACATACAGGTATGTTATTCATTTAAAAATTGTCTGTTCAAAAGTTGATAAAACAAGGTTGCTTACACCTGAATGTACTTAATCTCATGACTTTCAAAATGAAAATACCAAGAAAAGGGCATACATGGACAATCAACTATGTCCAGGAGTCCCTAGTTATTTTCCTAAATTGAAGATTATGTAGGATTCCAGCAAAGCATCGTATGACTGAGAGTGCTCTAAGAAAAGCAACAATGTCATGGAAATCAAGCCAGGAGTACAGTCCAGTGAACAGGACCAGAGGCTGTGTTGCAATCATCAACCAGTCCTGAGTCCATAGAACTAGTAATTTCTTCTTCATGAATCCAGTCAGATCCTCTTCATCAAGAATCCCTCTAGAAGCTCAAACTTGACTCCTTTTCTTATTTTCTCTGTTAAGGATTGGCTTGATCTTTGTCAAATCCTCAAGATAAAGTCCTGTACCATTTTGTCTTACTTTCCAATTCAGGTTTTTCCTGTAAATTCATGACTTATTTTCAATTTCCATTAACACTAAAGGAAAGAAGCATGCTATCCATTGATACTAGGAAAGAAATACGATGCAATTGCATGGGGGAAAGTCTAGTAATTCCTCAAAGATTTCAATATACCTTTACTATAAGAGACAACATTTCTACTTTCAGATTTATGGCCAAAGGAATTTCAAAGCTCTCCTTACACGAATCTTGAGATGAACATTTGTGACAATGTTAGTTGCAACAGCCAAAAAATTAGAAGCAACCCAAATATCCACCAGTTAATGAAAGGATAAATAAAATGCCCTAATATCAACACAATGACCTATTATTTTACAAGAAAGAAGGAATGAAGTTATCTTGGATATTATTCTGCTAAATGAAGCAGGCAAGTCACAAAAGATGATGTATTATATAATAATACTGTTAGTGAGAAATATCTCAAATAATAAAATTTATCTACAGTACACAAAAGCAGAGGGACTGGGGAGAAGGCTCAGTAGAATAAGCATTTCTTTGACAAGCGCAAGGGTCTGAGTTCAATCCCCAGTTCTATAAAAAAAAAGCAGAGTAGGGATTGCCAGGGGCCAATCAGGATTGGGGAAAAGAGAGTAACCACTAATGGAGTAAAGATATTTTTCTAAAATTGTAGAGATGACTATCTAACTTTATAAGTACATTAAAAATATGGAATTGTATGCTTTAATGGATAAATTCTAGTCTGTTAATTGTGTGTAAGTTTTAAAAGAAATCAAGTCTATTTTTTCAGTGACATGTATTAGTGACTGCCTTGGATACACAGGGTGTAATGAACATCTGTTGAATAAACAAACACATGAATGAACCCCAGATTCACCACACCTCTAGACTAAATGAGGAACTTTTAGACCTAACCACATTCCCGTTCCTTTTTCTCTGTTTTATGAATCCTAATGTTTATTGGTACTCTACAGTATAAAACTGTTACTATCATGACAATAACATTATCACTATAGCATCATCTTTATTGTTTTCTTATGAAAAAACAGAGATTTGCAAACAATAGATCACAAATCACATTGTTGTTTATGATGATAAACATAGTTAAGCATTGTCAACAGTTCATATTTGTCACCTACGTAGAGATCCTTAATTTACATCACATAGAAGTCCTCAATTTATAGAATTGCCACACTTTTAATGAAGTGTTGGTATTGATATAATCTATATTTAAGAAAGAACCACAAATAATTTTATCTGTGTTCAAAATCTATAAGATCAACATTTTTAATTTGAAAAATTCAAAATCTAAAATGCCAAAACATACATTGTGCATGAAAATCTCAATATTTAGGGTTCAACATCTGAGCTCACATGAAGGGCTACAGTCAAATCATGGGTGTAAAATATAGTTTAATAGAGTCCCAATAGGACAAAGACCGACTTAGCCCCTGTGACTGTTATTAAAACTGGGTCTCATGCAGTAAATTATTTAAAAGTTTATATAAAATTATTTTCAGTCACTCCTCCTAAAACAAAGTGAAATATCACTCTTTCTTCAAAGAAGTCCATAGTGCCCACAGAGCACAATCATGATGTGTTGCTTAATGAAATATCATAATTCTTAGAATTACACTGATAACGATAATTTTTATATCAGGTAATACACCATATGAGAAACTTTAATATAAAACAATTAAAATGGATATGTATATGGTACATAATGGTTTTCCAAATAATTGTAACCCAATAATATTTTTGACACTGGATAAATATAATATTAAATAAGGTATTAATACAAAGAGCTAAGGTAACTGGACAATTCAGCAGATTTAGCAAGGTGCTAATATAGGGGAAAATTTTTATATCATAGAAAAATAAGGCCTACAACAGGACCTCAAATCAATAATAAAAATTATCTTTTATAATTTCAAATAGTGATTGAAGTTTTTGAGAAAAGTAAATATAATGTATCACTTTCCAAAAATAAAAGTAAGATATTACATAAAATAAATTATTCTACATTGATAATTAATCATATCTGTCCTATAACTCAATTTTGACTCAAAAATAAAAAAATAGCAATAATTTTATTTGGAAAGTAGGGGTAATTAATGACCCTGAAATTAAATATTAAAAATATTAATACATGATCAAATATAAAATGTATTTTTAAGTGTCTGAGATTTTCAAGTCAACTCAATTTAACACCATGGAAAAATGTCCACACAGCAAAGAATTTAAGAAAGCTCAGTGGAAGGGACATTTAAGCTAAGGTGTTTGTTAGAAATTGAATGAGGATTTCATGGCCTTTTAAGATTTTCTTTTATCTGTATTCTCTCATCATTTGGCATTAAAGCTTAACAACTAAACAAAGCAAACAAAAAAGACAAGATCTCTTGAAGCAACTATCAGAGTTTATAGAGATTAGGAGGAAACAAAATCACCCACATCTAAATTCAAGTACTACACCACTATGGCACTGGAACTGGATTTCTAATATAATCTGTCCTATTTAAGAAAAATAAAGGATTTATAACAGTGGGAAATGAACATAGAGATGCTGATGAAAAACTTCTTTCACTGAGGAAGTGTCTAGCCTCAGAAAAACGGAGTTAGAAGTCACTGGATACTGCAAGTTCACTATAGTAAAGCTTCCTTACAATACTCTTCTTTAAAAGTGAACAAAAGGGGAAGATGTTAGCAAAGGTAGGAGAAACTGAAGCCATATATGAAAGCCACTATAACAGTTCTTACAATTTTAGGGGAAGATGGTTCCCTTAGGCAACACAGATAATATTGCATAGATGTTATACAGAAGTGATGAATAAAAAACTATCATCATAAAAGGAAGTAAAGAGGCTAAGTATTCTATTACAAGTAGTATCAACTTATTAATTTCTGGTATACCCATTCAAATTTACATGGAAATGTTTCACATGTAAATATGGCAATTCTTTCACATAGATTCTTTGGAAAAATTTACAAAGATTTTAATGTTAAATATTTACATCAATTATAGAGTGTGCCTAAGAAGAGTCACATGGAGAAAAAACATTCACTCAGGCTTCCACAAAGAGCAAATTGGTCAAGTGATGGCCGTGACTCATCCACATAGCTGACACTGACAAAGGATCTAGAAAGGTACAGCTTTCAGCATAAATCCTGATGGGACTTGATTGACCCTATCAGATACAAATGTTACATATCTTGTTATATTAGGATTGCTTTATCTTGGTCTTAACCATCCAGAAGAAAAGTATAATATTGGGGTATGCAATAAGCCATAATAATATGCTGAGCTGTAAAGGGCTCAAATCAACAACTTCAGACATTTCCAGTCCTGTGGATAATCCACTACTATTACGGACTGCTGGACTATATTTGATTATTTTGATGAATTCACACAACTACAATATTTAAATGGCAATGGAATACCCATGTCTGACAAAACTAAACAACAAAAAAGGGCTACAAATGAAGGACCATTGTGTATCTGTATATACAAAATAGTTAGGATAGGTATACAGCTACTTTCTCTTAATTCAATGAGAAGAAAGATTTGTAGTAATAGTGTGTGTACAGGATATCATGTCTTCATCCTGTACTATGAATAACCACTAAGACAACAGTATACAATGTATTTATTGTTGAAATTGTCCTAATAATCATTTTTGAAACTGTCTCATTGCTATTTTGGAGCAGGATGCTATTTGTTTCTCAATAAAATTAATCAAAAATATTTACATCACTAATAATATTCTATTCTTCCCCTCACAAAATAATATAATCATCTCATGCTTATAGATGACTGTATAATCTTCAGACCCTGTGCTCATTTGAATAGAGTAGCTTTACCATTTCAGAAATTTTGAATTAGGAAATAATATATTCTTTTTGTTAACACCAAGTAAGATGCACACTCTAGTAACTATATGTAATAAAAATAATTAAATCCTAATAATATAGTATTATTAGTAGAATACATCATAAAATAGAACAATACCCTACTGCCTTACATAACCCAGAAAACACCTAAAAGAAAAATTTTCACATAAAATGTAAAATGAAAATGCTGTAGAATGAAAAATAATGAAATTAATAGAGATAAATTACTTCTTTAAAAATTAAGTATTAATGCACCTCTAATATTGAAACTCCATATTGCTTAGAAGATTTTTGCTATTGATGGACTAGACTGCATGTGTCAAATGGTAAAAATGGAGATTCACTGAGAAACAAATAGTGGAAACACCACATGAGTTAATTTTAAGATCTGTTTTTGTTTCTGTGATATAATGACTATTCTATAGAATCTACTTCTCAAAAAAAGGACAAACACATTTAGGAGACACTGCATTAAAGTGGTAACATCTAATTTTGCATTAGTTGGCAATGTGATGAAACACTACTAACATGTGAAAATTTTCTAGGGAGCAGTAACTAATATTGCTTAAGAGAATTTTTTGCATAATAGGAACCTCACATGGATTTCTGTGACTCACATCTTAAAGTTTTCAAAAATGTCTGTCTCCACAATTCCAGCATTAGCTCTTTCCCATTCATCACAAAGCATGATGTAAAGCATGATGTAAAATATTACAAATATTTTAACTGTGTAATACTGTGCCAATTTAACGTGCACTGTCTTATGTTTGGGGCCTCTGTAGCATAATAGACTTACACATAAACAGAGATAATTAATAATACCATAATACTATTCCCACACAGTTTGCTTTTCTAACTTGTTAATGCTAAGGTGAAATAGGGACCTTAACCCTATACTGAGTACCAACTGAATAAGGATGAGTTTTGGAGAGATATCATTAAGATTAAGTTGTTTTATGGTTTTCATCAGTGTGTGGCCTATTAAGATGACACAACTCATTAGACAGGGTCCTTAGACACATCAAACCAAGTCACTTCATCATGATTGAGATCAGAACCTCAGTAACAAATCCCAGACTAATTTGTAAGCAGTCGGCTTCAAATCACTAATCAATACTGATGTTCTTAGGTTTTCTACATAATGTTACTCTAATTTAGTTGAAATTGAGATAAATAGCCCTGACTATTGAAAAGGTCTATTATTTACTTACTTTCATTCTCTAAAATGTGCAATATATGTTGATTTATTCTTGTATTAAGTAGGTGTCTTTCTTATTTCCTTGATGATTCAAAACAAACTTTGTCTAATGATCTTGAAAGCAATCTAAATAATCAGAATATATTCTAGCTTGAGAGTTCTCGCTACATTCCTTCCTGGACAGTGAGCCATTTGACAATGTGGATGTAATAATGGAAGATTATGTATTATTAATAAGGAACAGTAAGCACATATATCAACTTTAATTAATTCAGAAGTACAATGAACCAAAAAATGCACACTGCAGAGTACATGTTTTATCTCATCATTTATATAAAGTTCAAAACAGTAAAACACTACTACATACTCAAGGGTTATAGCTTAGTGGTACAGCATTAGTTCAGCATATTTGATGGCCTGTGCTGGAGCCTCAGTAGAACACACTTGAAGTGCTATGTATTGCTTGAAGACACATGTCTATATTTCCAATGCGTAATAAAATGCATGACATTGTCATTATCACATTCAAGATAGTGGTTATCTCTAGGGAGGCTTAGAGATCATCCAAAAAGGGACAGAGAGAAGGAGATTTCACTGCCTAGGCAATGAATGATAATTTCATGTAAACACCAACTATATATATATGCTTAGACACGTCCTAAATATTACATTGTAAATGACTTAAAACTTAATTGTTGGTTTTGAAGTACTATTCTTCACATTCAACATGTTATCCCTTATAAATAAATCCATATTATTCCTTGTGGATAAAAAATGTTTTCTATTCATGAGATGTAGAAACATATTTAAGTTAAATGAATACACACATGGAACACTTTGCCTAAAATTTAAGAGAATTTTTAAGTCATTAGAATGCATTATTGTTCTAAATATATATGTTTGCTGTTGTTGATTTGGCAGAACTGGGGATTGAACTCAGGCCTTTGCACTTGCCTGGGAAGTGCTTATTCTATTGAGCCATCTCCCTATTCCTAACTGTATATGTTTTAAGAAAACTTAACAGAACAATCTCCCTTTAAAGTGACATTCATGGAATTAATATATTTTCTATGCTTTTCATTTTAGACAAGGTTTATCTATTATTTCAACTTTATTTGTGTGCTTTGACCTGATCCTCTGTAAATTACACAAAGAAAATATCAGTCCAAATATACACAAGTATATAAACACACAGACACACACATATCTCCTTCATAGGAAAATATATTTAGTAAATAAAACCTTCTATAAATAATGATATATCATTACACTAAAGTAATATGATTTAAGGAAGGGAAGGAATATGAAAATGTGAGAATACAATAAAAGTCAGAAATATGATAGGCTTTTACGAATTTAAACATGGTTGAACCATTTTTCAAGTGATACATCAGTTAACTGAGTCTCAAAAACATCTAATGCTTTAGTATATGTGCTGCCGAAGCAAGCACAAAAAACATCTAATGCTTTCATTTTGGTATTGTAACACAATAATCAGTTGCCATATTTTCCAGAAACAATAGGTTCGAAACGACAACAACGGAAGTTAATGATTTGCACTGTATAAAGAAATAAGAGAAGTTATAGAGTGTCAAATTAGATTTTATATAAAGGTTATGATTTGACTGTATTCATTCTTATGTAATAGAAATTACTGAATAGTAAGCTGTTGTGGTGGTTCCTGTCTATAATCCTAAGTATCTTGGGAGGCTAAAGGAGGAGTATCTTGACTTTAAGAGCAGCCTGGCAGTAGTTTCTAAAACATAAGTAAAAATGGCTCGGCATATACCTCAGTAGTAGAGTGCTTGCTGAACACATTTGTATCACTGGTTTCAATTCTTAGTAACACATACACATGCCACACACATGTGTGCACATGCAGACACATACACACACACACACAACACACACTATAAGATAGAAACTCTCCACTAGAGAATCACACAGAAAAAAAGCTGTTGAAACCAGGCTTGTTTCTTCTGCAAGTACAAATAGCTGCAAATCACATTTCCTTTGATTTATCCTATAAGTGGTTACACAGATCTATTCAAATTAAATAAATGAATTGTGTTTCTCAGTGGCTACACCCATATGTCAAGTGTATTAAATTGGAAATATGCATAGGAAAATATGTCCACTGTCACATTTATTGGACAAGATGGATTGTATTAGGGTCACACTAATTATCTACATTTAACTTTACTGAGATAAGTAAGAGCAACTCTTTCCATTATAAATAGCTACTTAGCCAGCAATACTTCATTTAACCATAAAAAGGGTATTCTGGAATAGAATAAAGTTATGATTTGACTGTATTCATTCTTTACCTTTAAGGAAAGGTAAACCATGATTCAGAGATACAAGAGTTAGTACATGCACAAGATTTTTGATTCTACTCATTCAGTACAGAATTTTGGCACATGTTAGAACCCAAATAATTACCCTTTGCAATAATTTTGGAGGTTATCATGGAGATTACACAAACCCATTACAATCTATGTTTTCTTTTTTTGTTGATGTTGTTGTTTAAAGACAGGGTATTACTATGTAGGCTAAGCTGGCCTTGAACTCACCTATACAGCATGCTATCCGAAAATGCACACCAGTCTTCTTGCTTAAGTCTCTGGAGTGCTGAGATTTGAGATATGCACCTCTTTGACTGATAACTATTTTAAAGGAGTACCTTCAAATGACTTAAAAACTCTATCCCTTTACATTTCTTTCCCACGTAAATTAATGTTGCAGACTTAGAAATCACATATATAGTACAGATTTATATTTATTTTCATGTTTTTGTCTTTCTAAATTTTCTACTACAGTTCATTAGGCATCCTTAAGATTTTTTATTGGTGCATGATTTAAGTAATGATGTTTTTATTCTTTGTGTGGAGCTGCTATATGTACATATGAAATTTAATCCTACTTTTAACATCTTTTCCTTCTTATCCCTTCCTACATGTTCTGATCCACCTTCTCATTTGAGAAATACAATCTTCCTATTTCTCATCTTTTTAGAAATTTTTCTTTTTATTTACAAACAATTTCTCATATAACAGAAGCCATGTGACATATAAGTTTGTTTTTCTGGTTTATTTCACTTAATGTTATCATCTCAAGAGGGTTCCATTTTTCCTATAATGACTCATGATCTACAGATAATCCATGAGTCTCCCTTTTGGAGTCAGTGTTTGTAGACACAGCTTGTTCCTTTAGCGGACTATGGTTCCTTGATTTTTGTGGACTGATTTTTTTTTCTGTTGTGGTTGAGATTCAGGAACTTGAAAAACATAGCCATCTTTCCAAAACATTATGAATGTTCTTTGGATAAGAACAGACCTTTAAAACCCACTTCAAATAAGACTCTTGAAACCTCTCAACCATTTTTGGAGATGTGTCTTTATAAGTGTATGTGCACTTTATTAAAGATGCTTGCCTACACTGCCAGGAGCCCAGAATCTCATGCTCCCTTTGGAGTTTTCTCACAGTACTACATTCTCTTGTGCTAAGTAAAAGCATGGTGCTCCTCCTTGTTCTCAGGGACTACATCCTGGTGTCCAAATCCTTGTCAGCTTTGCAATTCACCTGAATTAAAAACCAGTCCTTCACACAAGTCTCCAAAGACAGAATGCTGCATTTGTATTCCACCACTGTCTTTCCATGCTATAGGTGTTGGGCTTTCTACCTAATCATGCCATACTGTCTAGCATCAGTAGGGCATAGTGTGAGCAAACTGAAGTACATTTGCTTATTCATTTATATGTAGCTCTTCTTGTATTTTAACATGTTTCAACGAACACTTTTTGCAATATTTTTAAATTGGTGTCTGCAGGGAGTTGCAAGGTTCTGTGGTTTAATGTTTTTGATTTTTTAATAATATTGGGCATTGGGAAGATGTATATGCTTATTTAGATAGTAAATTTCACTTGTACAGGAACAATACATGCATGTAGGATAAACAGCACATGCTTATATCATAGTGAGCACTAAAATATCAGAAATTTTATCTCAGTTACTCTTCTCTCCATGCTGAAACAAATACCCAACACACAAAATGAAAGAAGGAAACATTTATTTAGCTCACAGTTACTGGAGGTTTCAGTCCACACTCAGCTAGCTCCAAAGCAGACTGGCACATGGCAGAGGGCAGCAGTTCATGGAGATGGAAGGCAGCAAAACAGCAGGAGCAAAGGTAGGACTAGCAGCAACAGTGGCCATAGAGAAGAAGTCTGTCTCCTTTATGTTGCATTCAGGCTATCTGCCCAAGGTCTGGCATAGCACTCACACCCACAATCCCAGCACTGGGTCATGAATTAATTAGAAAATCCAGAGGTCTTCCCCATGACTGCATGAGTCTTTGGGGCACAAATACACACAAACCATACATTGCATCCATGGACCACCAAAGACTCATGCACATTCCTTTATACAAAAGGAATTTTAGTCCATATCTAAGAGTTTCCAAAGGCCCAACGTTTTGACACTGGCTGAAAGGTCCAAGCCCTAAGTTTCCTCCAAAATCCAAGACAAAATCCTAGCTGTGAGTCTGTATACAAATGAAAAGTTAAACACTTTCAACATTCTTAGTAAAAGATAAACATTGCCATTGCAAAATGTACACACAACAGGGGAATGGAAAGCATTGAGACCAAAGCAAGTCCAAAATCCAGCAGGGTAAACATTAAGTCCTATAGTTACATGTGGAATGTCCAGAGCAATCTGGGGCAAATTACAAACTCCATGTGGCTCTGCCCCTATGGCATTCTTGGTGCCATCTCCCATGGATTCCCACTTAGGCCTGCTTTGCTCCTATCATGCAGTTTTTTTAGATGATCTACATTCCTGGCTTTTCCAATCTTCTGGGCTTTCCACTGAGTAGGCTTCTCACTAACAGATTTACACATTGCCCTCTCAGAGGCACACTGCTTGCCCTCCCAGGCCTTCTTCTAAAATCTAGATGGAAGACTTCTTGAACTCTGAACTCCTGAATTCTGCATGTACCTAAAACCAATGCCATATAGATGATGCCAAGTAGTAGCCATGTTTTCTCCTCTCTTGGCGTTAAGAGTTGAATGCCTGGATTGCTGAGCACTCTGACCTTGAAACTGAGGAATAAATGCTCCATGCTGGCACCATTGTAGACCCTGGTGTGGCTCTCACCACTATTCTGGAACATGGGGCTCAGCGACTTTCCCCACAAGGCAAAGGCTCTCCACCTTGTAATTCTGAGACTGCCAATGATGGAGACCTGCCCCCTCCAGTGATTCTCTCAGGCCATTCTTTCTATTTCCTTGCTCCTTTTCAGAAATTAAGATCATCTTAGCTCTGTCTTTTCATTCCACATCTTTATTGGAGCTTCCTTTTTGGTCAAACTCACAACATTTTAAAGCATCCTTCTGGGTTCTTTGCTCTCGATTTTTAATATAAATCTAACTAAAAGCTTCTAACAGTAGCCATGCCACTGCCTCAATATTTGTCAGCTTTGAGATTTCTTTTGAAAGATTAATCATTCTGCCATGCTTAATTTCAGTCTCAGGCAAGTCTCTGGACATGAGCAAAATGCAGAAAAATTTTCTGCTAAGCCAAAACACAAATCATCTGGAGTCCAACAATCACTGCAGTGCTTCTACCCAGCCTGGTCATTACTGGCAGGATTTCAATCACCTTTCTGAGCTTCTGAGCACTGACCAGAATCTCTCATTTTAAAAAAATCGAAAGCTGTTCCACCTCTTCTCTTGTAAGTGAAGTCTCCAAAACTTTACTATCTCTTCCCATAAGCCATTTCCAAAAACTCATAATACACATCATCAGGTTTAGCCACAGCAACTACCCCATTTCTCTGGTACCAAAGTCTGTCAGAGTTTCTCTTCCTTCCATGCCAGAACAAATACCCAAAACCCAAAATAAAAGAGGAAAGGGCTTATTTAGCTCACAGGTGGTGGAGGTTTCAGTTCATACTCAACTGGCTCCAAGACAGAGTGGCACAGAGAAGAGAGCAATCTTTCATGGTGGTTGAAGAGATCAAGAGAGCATGAGCAAATGAGAGTAATGGTAGCAATGGCCATAGAGAGGAAGTCTGTCTCCATTACACTGCATTTAGGTTATCTTCCCCAAGCTGGGTTTAGTGCTCATAGCTATAATCCCAGCACTGGATCATGAGTAAATCACGAAGTCTAGAATTCCACCCTATGGCTGCATGAGGCACTGGGGTACGACTAGACAAAAGCCATAACATTAAACTAGTTTCATATACTGAAAATTTTTATATTATGAGAAGTGAAATTCTAAAACATTTCTGAGTTATCATATTCAAAGTAATAAAAGTTCAATTTTTATGGAAATTTTAGGAATGGTCTACTCATAAAATCATTTGTTTATCTCCAATTAATGAGAGTACAATCTTTAGGAGATTCTACTACACTCCATTCGGTAAACCATACAAATGTGAGAAATGATGTCCTAACTTGAAAAGTAAAAGCCTTTCAAAACTAAAGATGTAAGTAAGTAGGTAGGTAGGTATATTGGTGGGAAGGTAGGTTGAATGGATAGATAGATAGATAGATAGATAGATAGATAGATAGATAGATAGATAGATAGATAGACAGACAGATAGTCACCTGAGTTGAATTCAAAATATATGTAGCAGGCACACAGAAATGGTAAACATATCATGCCACATATACACTTCTTGGTAGGCAAGAAGTTCATAACTGATGTGAGTACAAGATAGCCAAATAAACACAGAAAAGAATAATAAAACATATCTTCTATTGTCACACACACCATAAGGTTGCTCTAACCCTTAATGCATTTATAGAGTTCGTCAAATCATAAGTCTCTGGAGTTAAATTTCTAAGCACTCCTGTTACTGGTGAGCAATAACTTTGTTTTCAAATAATCAGATTATAAAAGCTAATTCACAACCTCTCTTTCTCACAACTCAAAATAATTTTTTGCCCAAAATTCATTGGAAACAAAACTTAAAAATTGTAAATTAGAATAAAAAAAAGAGAAAAGCTGAGTGCCAAGGAAGCTTTACAAGCACTAAGGAATTACATTTATAAATCAAGAAAATAATGCTATACTTTAAACCGCCTTGAAAGCCCTTATTATTAAAGACATATATATGGCTCCAGTAAATAAATATTTTGGAAATATGGGCAAAAGATATTCAAATTTAAAAAAATCATTTTCAGGTCTGGTAGTGTAACTTCAGGAAAGCACCTGCCTATTCTGAGCAAGGTCCTGAGATTTTTCATTAGCATGAATAAAAGCATTTTTAGGAAACGGTAAAATAATGACTGACAATATAAAAATTAACATGCTTAACATTGCATTTTTATTCCTTCAATAAGTATGGTAGACAAATATTTTAACTACTTTGCAGGAAAATTTATAAAGGACAAATTTTGCAGAGTAGAGGAATTAGATTAAAAAAGAAGCAAAACTACTTTATGTACTACAGTTGAGAAGAAAGTCAAAGGAAAATCCATGAAGTAAAGCAGAACACACATTTATAAAATATTTAAGCCACTGAAAGGCTAGACTCTGACAATCCAGAGTAATATGTGACAAAACATTTTCTTTCCTATTTCCCCTATATAGTATATTAGAAACCAATATAAAATGAGAAAAAGATGTGGTACAAAAACTATAGTTTTTGGAGAAAGCAATATTAAGAATTAGAAATGATAATTGAAAATAAAATAATACAAAGACAACAAAATGCAATGCATTAATTACTGTAACTGTCCTGCTAACCTGTTTTGAAACTGTTTCATCGCTATTTTATCTTTTTCCTTATTAAAATGAATTTAAAGAAAGATTAGGGCATGGCAAATAGCTTAGCTGATTGAAATGCCTGCAAGCAGGTGCATGGGCCAGGGGTTGGATCCCCAGGCCTGCAGTGCTGGCCCCACCCCCCAGGGCATGCTGAGACAGCAATTGAGACTGGGCATAGTGACCTGCCTATACTCCCAGCTCTTTGGAGACTGTAAACAGGCAGCTCACTACCGATTCTGATCTAGTAATGAGGCCCTGAATACCCTGTGGACTGTTCCCTAAAATATAAACTAATAATAATAATAATAATAATAATAATAATAATAATAATAGAAAGATTAAATCTGTCTCTCAACTTGGTATTCAATTTAGAGATTATTTGATATTTTTCTTTGTTTTCAGATTATCAAAGCACTGGACCAAATTGAATACTTTTCTTTGACTAGTAGCTACTTCTAAATTCCATATGAGAAACTTCTCAATAATTAAACCTATTGAAAATTGTATGTCTGTCCCTAGACGGAGATTCCTGACACTAAAGGATACTCAAACACTGCTTGGATGACTAGCTACTAAGAATTTTTTACAAGGGAATTCCTCCACTATGTGGGAGGTTGGATTTCATGACCTTTAATTTCTTTCACAATTCTAATCTATGGCTCAATGCTATTAGATATCTTAATATCACAGATAATTCTCCTTGGAGACAATTTTAACTTCCACTACATCTTTAATTTAAAGAGTTTAAAACCATGCATTGACAAAAATACAATTTGTGAGTTCTGGATACAGTGTGCTCTTTTCTATATGAATTGAATAATTTTAATTCCAGCTACAAATGTCTGTTAGCAGACTGCACAAAGAAGTTCTCAGCATGATCTCACAGCATGGTCCAATGGAAAAGAAAAGAGGCATAATGCTTAAAAGCAAAGAATCAGAGAAGTTTTCTTGGGAGGTGAATTCCTCCACAGTGATGCTTTTATAAAGATTTTAGCCTGAGGGTCCAGTTCATTGCATTCTCTCTCTCATTCAATCTGTATATTTTAGAACACAAAATATAAATCTGTTAAAATCTGTATAAAATATTTTCCTTGCCTCAATTTTTAGTAGTATTATTAAGAATTAAGTACATTTTTCTTTAATATGAATTCTACAACCTAATAATACTATTCAGAAAAAGGTCTGAAATATGGGAATAATAAGAAAGCATTTATACATTTTCAAAAATTACTTTTTTTTCTCTGAAAGATTATATTTGACCTTATTAGACATTTGTCGAATTACTGAATCACAGGGATTAAACAGATTCAGCAATCATTTATTCTATTTCCAGAAAATTATACTTTTGTTGTTTTTATAAATATTTTTTCCATGTTCTAAATATGTTCTTGACCAAGTTGTAGTGAAGTTGTTTATTTGCCTTTTAATTTTAATTCTATTTTGATAATTTGTTATATTAGACTTTTTTATACAAAAGAGGATTTTCATATTTTCCTAACTGAACTCTCTTTGAAAAAATGACATATTTGACATAATTCTTTCTTTTATCAGAAAGAGTAATATCCTCAACATAACATAGAATTAGCATTTCATAATATGTTAATTTACAAATTCAATACATTTTTTATTGCTGGAATTGTAAAATAGTATAAGATCTTGTATAACTCATGGCACTAAAGATTTCTAATTTTCAGTTTTCATGATTAATAGTTACATATTTGAAAAATATCATCCAAAAAATAAAAAAATCAAATACATTTAAAATCCACAAAATAGCTCGTTAACTCCTAAGGATCAAGCAGATTAATGATGATTTTGGCATAAATTCTAAAACAGAAATAATTGTATGCTTTACTTCAATTCAATATAGTGGAAATATTATAGCTAATTTTCTACTACTGATGTGCTCTTTGAATTCCAAATCAATTGATACATTCCAGTGATATATTTTCCCTAAGTATTAATTACCACGTTGGAAAAAATAGATCCTAATTTATGTACCAAAGGACTCAGGGCAAATGAACTGCTAAAGTGCTCCTGCAAGGACCAGGCAATCACCTAAGTAATAGCTAACATCTAATGAGATTTAATAAGATTTTACTGATTTGTACTAACTATGTTAAAATTATCTGAACCTTCTCATCTCAAGAGATTAAAGAGTCTACCTTCCAGTTTTAGGTCTGCCTTCACCCTTATAGTTCCCTTTTCAGCTTCTTGTCTTAATTGTCATTTAGTTTTCCTTTTTCTAATGATTTAAATAAGACCTATAGGTTTCCTTCTTATAATTCAGACAAGGCCAGATATTTCCCCTCCAATTTCCTATCTATGTATCATAAAGGATTAGCCAGACTTTACCAGTCTAAATAAAATATTTACCATTTAAAATAGACCAAACTTAACTAAAGCTTTTCTCATTCCTCTAGGCCTCTGGATTTTCACACAATCTCATCCTCTGCCATGATATATTCTGACATCACTGAAAAACATTTCCTGATCAACTATATGATCTTGCAGTCCTGCCACCTACTAATACCACTTCCTACATGCAGTTCTTTTCCCTATCTCATTCTCCCTTTAAAAAAAAAGAAAAGAAAAAAGAAAGACAAAACGAGATTTAAAAGCAATAGTATACACATTTATGCCCAGCTCTTTCTCTGTGTCCATTTCAGGGTGGTCCTGGGTATGTGGGCTTAGCAGCATGTTGCAGTCCCCCTGTCTTGGGCCTGAGGAACAATTACCAAGTTGTTGTTGAGCCATGAGAAAGAGAAATGCAGAAATATCTCTGTCACACTGCATTATTGTGATATTCTCCATATCAAAAGCCTCTTTTTCTATGTTTAAAATAACCCTGAAATAGAATCTCTAGTTATGTAAATCCATATTGACTTATATTTGACATCAATATCATATGGCATGCTTTCCGATCACTTCTGTAAATAAATTGAAAAATATTTTAAAGAAGAGAGGTGAATAAGCACATTATTCCTTTCCATTGCTTTCCATTGAATATTTTTTCTTCAACTGCAATGAACTCTGGGCAGCAGAATGATGTTTAGCATTATTTTTAAATTGATGTGCTCACCACTAGCAGCTTTAGGTAGGAAGAAGTACATGTCCTTTGTACAGAAACAGAGAACAAGTATACTATTAGAAAATTGTGTGTAAGTTTGGACTACACAATTGAAGTCTATCATTTTGGTTCTCTAGGAATCTGTCTAACTCTAGTTTCAAGACTGAAAATATATGATTTAATAAACAGTTTTCAAGTTTTATTGCACTCCCTTAAAGAATGGAATTGGATCAGGAAAATCAATTGTCGGTGTAAAATTCACCAATTTGGTGAGTTTTATATTAAGACAATTATAATAGTTGGCCTGTGTGCATTAAGTATGACATTGTACCACACATTCAAAAAGGATGTATTCCCTACTCAGCTGACTCATCAGTGAGAATATGAAATACACAGACACTGGCAAGATTACAAACAGCTGAGGAATGATTTAAGAGCATCATTGTTTTGCGTATGAGAAGTGAATCAGAAATAGAGCAAAGACAGATTCTGTTCTTCTAAGGGGATGGCCTTATACCTAAAATTGGAAGATGCTAAAATCAAGGTTTGGATAATTCATAGTGTTAGAAAATATTTTCTATATATGTAAGTCTCTAATATAATGTTCCAGAGCAATAGTTCTCACACTACGCTGACAATTAGAATCACATGGTGAAATTTAGATGTAAGTTCAGATCTTTAGTCTTACACTAAACATCGTAAAGTAGAAATTCTGCAAGCATGGACAGAAATATGTACTTTTAAAATATGTGAAATTCTTTACTGATAATGTTGTTATACGCTAAGGGTGAAGTACAGCATAATGCCCCCATACATTCCTGGCCTCTGTCAAAAGATGCTGCACACTACATACTTTAAAATATGTATAATTCTCTTGCCATGGAAGTACCATAGCAAAAGAAATGGCTACTCTTCTTGCTACATTCCTCAAAGTATCAAAAGTAAATCACAATTCAAAAGTAAAGTCAGTTTTAGGCTTAAAAAAGGACAGGCAAAATAACTACTATGAATCCTACAGAAAAATTTTGATTTATTAGTTGGTCTTGCCTTTATGTTGCAATTTTTTTCCAAGGAGGACAAAATGAGTGCATGTATGATTCAATAAGAAGTAAAATGAAGCACAAATAATCAAAAAGGCTGCAGCTTGCAGGTTCTAAAGCTGCCAGTTCTCAAGTCCATCCTGATTACAGAAGTGTTCTCCACATTTGCCAAGCCACAGCCTCTAGCTTGGGATGAGTGGAGGGAATCACGTCAAAGTAAAGTTCGAATCCACAGCTCTAGGGTGAGCCATGTTCTGTTTGCCAAAATGAGATGCCCAGACTTTTCCTCCAAGAGCTAATATGTTTATAGAGATCTGTAGTACATGTGTAATGATCTTTTAAAACTTATTATTTCCTCCCTTCTGGCCACCTTGCCTTTGGTGGGGTCATGAAAATGGCTGGGCGGTGTAACAGTCAAGGTCACCTTTGGATCTCAACATGTAATTTATTTATTACTTTTTTCTCAGAACTGAGGATTGAACTCAGGCCATTGAGTTTACCCAGGAAGCACTTATGCCACTGAGCCATTTCCCTGGCCTCTCAACATGTAATTTAATTTGAAGATATTCCAGCATTTCTCTTTCTCATGTCTCAACAACAGCTTGGTAGTTGTTCCTTAGGCCCAAGACAGGGGGACTGCAACATGCTGTTAAGCCCACATACTCAGGCCCACCCTGAAATGGACACAGATCAAGAGCTGGACATAAATGTATATACTATTGCTTTTCAGTCTTGTCTTGTCTTTTATTTACTTTTTTCTGGCTTAGGCTGTGCTGAGGGCGGTACTGGTGCAGCAGGTGTGGTGCCCAGCATTGAACTATGGCTTCCTGCACCTGCCTACGCCTGCCTAAACAGGTGTTTTAAACCACTGAGTTATCTTGCTGGCCCTTCAGTCTTCTCTTGCTGATACCATCTTACTGACTGTTCCCACACGTTAATCCAGACTATTCCCAAGGAAACAGCAAGCCAGGTGGATTGAAACAACATGTACTACATATTGTCTTTCAAAGAACAAGTACATTTACTTTCAGTAGTTTTTGTGTTTTGCTTGTTTTTGTTTTGTTTCTTTTTGTATTTTGTTCTTTTGCTTTGGGGGGTCTTATTCTTTAACACTCCACAAGTATTTTTCTTCAAAACTCTAAAAGTCAACACTTAAACAAAGACCTGGGGGAATTAATTATGCATTAAAGCCAATGTGTTCTTTCTAGCAGATATTACATTTTGTACATTATTCATAATTTTAATCAACCCAACTTGCAAGAACTGCACTATTATTCTTAGAAATTATTTTTTAGGTTGAATAAAATTTTCAAATGCTAAAAACTCACAATCATTAACCTATAGGTTTGACAGAATCTCCTTTTCCTGAGACCCATTAATCAAAAAAATATGTTCATTGATAGAGTGAGAAATCAACATAGTTCTTTTTTATTATATGCGAAGAATTTTGGTTTCATGTTTATATAGAAGTAAGACTTCTTTCTATCTCATTCACCTCAATCGAAACTGGTTACTGCTCTGATTTCTCACTATTCTTTCCTTAGAGTTATCTGAAAAGCAAAAGTGACACAGTCCAGCAGATTCCTTCTTACCGCTAATTCATGTCAACCTGGAGTTGATAGCAAGAATAGGTTAAATCTAAATGAAGTCATGAAATGACTTCAACTTGTACTGCCAGATTCCTTATAATAACACTATATTCATTATAAGGATGCTGTTTCATTGAAAATATTCCACTTGATACAAAACTTTTTAAAATTTCCCCTTTTGCACTAAAGTATGTTTCTCACATAGTCAAATAATTTTGGCATGCATAAGGAAAATATATATTTTTTATGCTAGGATTGCAGTAATTTTTATTTTAAAGAGAAAAACGATAAACATAACAATGAAGCAGAGTTTCAAAGCAGGTAAGAGAATTACAATGGCTGATACTTCTAGTATTATTGTCTGGCACTTATTCAGAGTAGAAGATATAGGCATGATATGTTGTCTGTAGGAAAATACACATGTGTTATTTTCCATCAGATATTGATGTTCAAAATTTCTTAAATTTCTTGCATACACACACACACACATATTTATATATATATCTGAAACTTATTTTCATATTATGAAAACTATAAAAATTTTAGTTTATAAAAACAGTTTTTATGAAGTCTATGTTTCTGTTCTCCTTTGTATTATAAATATCAGTACTATGTGGATAAAAATGATTTAAGTCACTTTTTGCATCATGCTATATACTACTTTAAACATATTTATTTTCAGTGTCAACCAGGAAATTCTCCTGGTTGAGAATTTCATTGAGAAGGATATCATTGAGAAGGATATCATTCCTGGAAGAAGAATAAGTGTATTTTCTGAAAGGAATTAGAATAGACCCTTTAGTATGAAAATTTCACCCACTTATCATCTATTGACAATCAGGCACTCCAAAACACATTATATCTGCACTGTCCTATGGGTCTCGAATTGTTTAGTTTCTTTCTTTTAGATATTGACCTACTATGATATGTCTTGTTCTCTCTAAAATGTGTCTCCTGATCAAAAGTAAAAACAATAATTTT
>PVKA01011651.1:0-35982 GCA_004027165.1 Ctenomys sociabilis | reverse complement strand
ACATCTACTGCTCCCAATCAAGATCATCTCCAATCTGCTTCTCAATAATGTTATTGGACAACAGTAACTGAGAGCTGAGGAATGCTACCATGCACTGCAAGTGCATTATCTCACATCTTCTCAGCATGGTTTAGCAGAGTACTGATAAAGAAACTTAAGAGTTGTTAAATAATTTTTCCTTTAGATAACTGACTGAACAAGGAATTAAGCATAGATCTGTCTCAGTAGAGGACCTGGGATTCCCATCTAGCTTCAAGTATGACCCCTAAATACCTCTTCGAATTTTTAGATACACAAAGGTGTCAAAGTGAAAACCAAATAGGAAGCATCATTGTGAGAGTTTTTTTTTTCCATCAAAAATCCTACCTTACTTCTCACATGTAGACAATGGGGCTTATAGATGGTATTATTCTTGTCCTGCTAGAGTTCTGCTGTGTAGACTTCGACTATTCTTCACTTTGATTATTTAAACTCAAAGTTTTTAAACCCTAATGCCTCTTAGCATAATATAATCCCAACTGGCATGATCAACATGAAACCGTGAAGACAAAATGACTTAATTTAAACTCTAATCCCACAGAGCACCCAATTAACCAGCCATCAATAAGCAGTGACTCCCTTTCATGAAAATCCATATTTTAAAGTAATGAAATCAGTAGGCAATCTTGAGTATTCTGTTGAGATGAAAAAGTGTATTTCATTTGACTTTAAAAAAAAGAACATTAAGAGATCAGCTAAAAATGTGTACTATGTAAAAACTGAGTTAAATTATTTTATGTATCAACCCAAGCAACTAATATATAGACACAGAAAAGTGTTCACATAATTTCTCATTCAAAGTGAAATAGTTTGATTTGAAAATGGAATGAGACTATCAATAAGTGAAGCCAGGTTCGGTCAAATAGCTCAGCGGATTAAAGTACTTGCAAGCGGGCGCAGGGGCTGGGGGTTCGATCCCCGGGCCTGTTGTGCTGGCCCAGTCCGCGGGGTGCACTGAGAAGGCAATTGAAACTGGGTATGGTGGCGTGTGCCTATAATCTCAGCTTTTGGGAGGCTGTAAACAAGCGGATCATGGGACCGGAGATACCTCAGTAGAATAAGTGCTTGCCTGGCAAGTGCAAGGGCCTGAGTACAGTCAATGGTTTCATCAAAAAAAAAAAAAAAGAAAAAAGAAACTGATGGGTCATAATGAGTCCGATCTAGTAATGAGACTCTGAGCACCCTATAAACCATTCTCTAAAAAATACAAAATAAATAAATAAATAAAAGTAAGTTAAGAGAGCATTGTTGTTTAAACTGAAGTTTTAGATGTAAATATTAGTCACCTTTTATTTCAACTTGAGAACTAAAGAAACTGGATATTGACAAACTTTATGTGGCTTGCCCAAGGTTAGGTCAAACAGAAGCAAAAGATTCAAAATTTGAACTCAACTAAGTATATGACACAAATGCCTCTACTTTCAACCATTTTTGGTAAAATATAGGCATTCTCAGAATGTAAGGGTCTGTGAGAATCATTTTATTGAGAGTGCTAATAACTTTCACATGTGTCAGTCCCATCCTTAGATGTTCTGATGTAGTCATTGTGGTAGAAAGCTGGAGAACTCTGCATTATTGTGAACACTTCGTTTTAGGACATACTGATGGTAATTGGTTGCTGTAAGTAAAGACATGCTATTATCTTTACCTACTTTTCCATCAGTATCTGTTTTCCTAACCTCAATACAATCAATAATGAAGACTAAAGTAAAACAAATCACAAAGCACTAAAGACTTAGACTCTTCCTGTTCAAAAATACATCTTTGAAAATCTCATAGACACAATATAAGCAAAAATACTTTGGCAGTTGAGAACATGAGATAGATGAGATGTCTCATGTTATCTTATACACTATGTTATCTTATCTCGCTGAATCTTGTCCTGAAATTAATTTTGAAGATAATTTATTTCTTTACCACTTAGATTTACTGTTGATATTCCTCTTACTATTATGCCCATTCTTTGTTTTCCCAGCAGAGTAAAGCTGTAATTCCTTCCCAGATTTGTGCTGGAATTCTCTACTTTCCTATTTCAAAATAATCACCAATGGTTGTAAATGGCAAATTCAAACTAATCCTAAATAACTTCACCTAAATTATATATATATATATATAAATATATATAAATATATATATATATATATATATATATATATATAGGCATTTAGTACAGGGTATTCAGGGTCTCGCTATGGCACCCAAGAGTTGGGATGTCAGGCACAAGCCACCACTCCCAGTCTTAGTAGAATTTTCAGTGCACATTGGGGACTGTGCTAGCACAGCACACCAAGGATTGAACCCCGGTTCCGTTATCCGCCTAAGCAGGTGCTTTAATCTGGTGATCTATCTGGCCATCCCTATTTTTTTTATGATCACGTACATTTTAATAATATGCTAATTCAGATAAATAAATAAATATTTTTACTATCTCTTTATAATCCAGTGACTTCCATGACTAAATAGTTTTTTTCCCAAATACTGGCTAGACTCATATAAAATGCTTTAAAATCATCACTACATGTTGGATTAAATTCAGAATAATTCCTAGAAAATACGGACAATACCAATTTTGATTATTTCTATTATACCTAGTAAGTCGCAGTGTTTTCCTTGGGTTTCCCATGAATCTAAATAACATAAGTCTAACACAACTGAATTCTCCACTGCATCCCTTGGTAAACATACATGAGCATTAAATAAAGTCCTATGGTTCATGAGCACAATCATTAAAAAGAAATATGTAAACAAATCAAAAGTGATACAGTGTTAGAAATCTGACATTCTTTTTCGCTCCATGGGTATCCCTTGTGATAACATATATTTAATTTGGGAAACGCTTATTTCTAAGAATCACAAAATACTGTTATATTTTTTATTTCATAGATAGCTAAATTTTCTTTGAAAGTTCAAGGAAATTAATTAGTGATAAAGCCAAAACACAAAGTAATGAGGACCACTAAATGATAAAATACATAACTAAATTCTACAGTAAAAAGATAACAACTACTAATTCTTAAAAGGTTAATAATATAAACATCAATGAAGGATTTGTTTGTCAAATCCTCTGAATTTGGAACTTATCATTAGTGTATGAACCAGTGATTCCATTTTGAGGTATATATCCAAAGCAACACCTAAAAGGGAATATTCAAGCTACACTTGTACAGAAATATTCTCAGCAACAATTTTTCCAACATTTCTAGAATGGAAACAACACAAGCAATCATCATTAGGTTAATGATTAAATATAATTATATAATAAAATTGTAATCCATAATAAATATTGAATGGAATATTATTTATACAATATACCTCTATAGCCTTACATTGTGATACTACTTGCATGTTACAAGGACTAAAACAGAAACACAGAAGGTAATCTATTAAATGATAAAGTTAGTTTCCAAATGAAAGTTTTCTGTTCTGAAAGGTTATCCCTCTAGTGATTTCATGTATCGAAGCTACAAGACAGATATGGACTAGATAGATGTATGGATTACACAAAGTTAAAGGGCTTCTCATTTTTTGTGTTTTTCATAGTTTTATTGAGAAACAAATAGCAATGAGACATTTTCAAATCAAATTAGCAGGACAGTTTCAATACTTAATGCATTGCATATTGTTTTCTTAGTGGTTAATTGTTGTACGAGATGAAGACATGATATTCTATTTACAAACACTATTAGAACAGATTCATCTATTCATTGAATTAAGAGAATGTAACTGTATATCTATCTTAACCATATTGAATATACAGATACAAAATGGTCATTCATTTGTATCTCCTTTTTGGTTTAGTTTTGTCAATTAAATATTATAGGTGTGTGAGTTCAGCAAAATATTCCCAAATAGTCTATTAGTTCATAATAGTATTGGAGTTTTTATATTTTGTTCATAACACAATGTACAGGAATACTATTGCTCAACTATTTATCATTCTTATCAACATCTGTATTTTACCTATACTATGTAAAGCTATGGAGTAGGAATATAAAGAAAACAAAACAATATATGTCAATCAAATGAGCCAAGCTTTGGGAAATAGTTAGAAATTTAAAGAACATATGAATATTGAGTTAAATCTAATTGATTAAGTATAATTGATTTTATTCATACATATTATTAGAGGTACCCTTGTAAATGAAATATACAACTGACACCTAGAGCTATCTGAGTTTTCATTCTTATAGTCCTTTATTTTGTATTTAAATGTTTGAAAGTTAAAATCCAGTCCACTAATACAGGATATAAAGGAACAGTTGGGCAAAACATAAATCTTACAAATGATGTAGATGTGTTATCATAATTTCACATTTAATAATGTTATTATACAGATAAAATATTTGGAGTTTTTCCTACATGTTGTAAATCTAAGCATCTTAAAAACTTTCATAATACTTACAGAAAACTTTTTCCAAGTAATAAAACCGGCATTGCTTACTTAGAACAAAACTGGATTAAAAAACAACAACCAAAAGAAAAACCTTATAGATCACATCATGCCAGTCATCTATTTTCTCAATAAAGTTTTATTTGAACACAGTTATTCTCATTTGTTTACATAAAGTGTATGAAGGCTTTCATGCTACAAAGGTAGATCTGACTATGTGCAACAGAATCTCTGACATGCAGTCAAAAAATTATTTATCTCTTTACACAAAAAGGTACATTGGCCTCCAATTTAATCTAATAATACGTGATTTCTTGTCATTTTCTATGTGTCATTCAAAAACTGCTTTTAGTAGTACAATAGAGATGAACAGAAACTAATTTTCTGAAAATTAGAAGCTGATAATCTAAAATTACCTATCATCTGCTAGCTTTCTTATCTTTTTACATGGAACACCTTCATAAATATCCATGTACTTTAAATCCATACAAACACAAAAAATATTTTTAATAAAGCTTTTTCTTAAGTCTTAGAAATCTCTTGGCAAAGTGAGATGCATGCCTCATGCACTGCACATGCTTTCTGTCAGACTACATATCTTTTTGCATCCTGCTCTTAATGCTACGTGTGGTACAGCATCATAGAGAGATTCTCTAAGAAATTAGATGGTTTCATACAGCTGAAGGTCCGTGTTTGACAGCACACCTGAAATGTGCGTGATATGCACTAAAGTACCTCTACTGTCATATCTGTTCACAAATGAGGAAAGATGAAGCCATCCTTGTGTATGGAGAAGCTACTAAACATTTTTAAAGGACTTTTTCTTTTGTTACAAACTTTAAAAAATCACTACAATGAAATTACTATATCTTCATCAGATGAACAGTGAAAGCAAAAATAGGATGTTAGAAAATCTAGTAGTGTTTTTTCCTGATGATTGATCCTGAAATTACAGTGTTTTTGCGAGGGAACCAAGTGAGTAAATGATATTCTACAAAACCTGGAAGTCTGAGGATCTCTAAGGCTTGAACTTTGATAGTAACAATCCAAAAGTTATGAACATCCTCAGAAAGCAGTGCACTCCTATTAGAATAATCATGCCTTGCCTTCAGCAAACTCATCTAGGTTCTTTGGGCCGTGGTTCCTTTTACCAATAAGCTGTTGTACTGTCTCTGACATCACGTCTGCATTGCAGCGTACATGATTGCCAACATTTTAGTAAAATTCAAGTAGTACTCATTTTGAAGTTGTTATAAACGTGCAGATAGTGTCTTATAGCAGTTAAAGTTGAATTTATTAATGTAGTTATGAAACATGTGCTTTTAAACAATCAAAAAATGAACAAATGAGGAAAGAAAGCTTTTCCTAATAGAAAACATTAGCTTCTACCATGGAAAATATTCGATGTTATATGATGAGAAAAAAAACCCTCAAAGTTGACTAGTCATGATATTATCATGCAATAGCCTCCTAAGTATAATCCCATATATTGTATAAGGATATCAATGCTAAAAATCAATTGCTTCAATATTTTAAGTGGTTTTGAAGTTATAAAAGCCAAAACTGTTGATTAAGTTGATGTTTCATAAAATGATGGTAATATTTTAAATATTAACTATCTTTCTAAAATTCTGCAAATTTTGTTCTTAATATGTGTATTTCCAAACCAAGAGAAATAATTATTAATTGTGAAAGGTTTCTTATCATTAACTCTATTGCTGCAGCACACTGTCAATTGTACCTGTCTTTGCCAAGTCAATTGTAACTACTTATGTCTGGAAAAATATCTGCTTATTATGATTCCAAGATTTAGGTCAAGGAGAAAAATAAAGTGGGAAAAAATAGAAATTAACCAAACGCTAAAAATAGTAGGCCATGAAGTCCTAAAACCTTAATAAAGTTTGGAGACCTTTTTGAGGTGGTGGAAAGGGCTGAGTGATGTTGCACGTCTTTCTATTTTAGAAGCCCTGTTGAGAGTGTGTGTGAGGAGAGATGGAACAAATTGCTCAATGAAAGTAATGGGGTCATCCCCTCAGCTGCCTTCAGGGATGATGTAAATCTGGATGTTCTTCACTCTGTTTCTATTCTTTCCTCTTCCTTATGTAGCTCCCAGCAATCTCAGCCTAAGTCTACTGTGCTTCACAATATAGCCTGTTCTCCCACTCAACCTTTGCAATCTAAATTTTATATTTGAAATACCTTCATTTTCAGACCAAAATTCCAAGTTATATATTTGAAAACTGTTAATGCCTTTACAGTAAGAAATTCTCTCTCTTTGATAAAGCGCTGTGTTTTTGCCATTTTTCTGGGTATTTTATTCAATCAGAAAATTGGTGATAGGTCAAACATACCAAAAAAATTAGTATATAACAACTAAATAAATTTATGAACCTAATGCTTTGTAGGTACTTCATTGTTTCCTACATTGTAGGAAGGTGGAATGTTAAAAATAATAGCTCAGTAGAATAAGCGCTTGCCTGCCAAGTGCAAGAGCCTGAGTTTAATCCCTGGTTCTGCAAAAAAAAAAAAAAAAAAAAAATGTTAGTGTTGCAGTATTGTTAGATTTGAGTGCTATATGACTCTCTTAAGTGAAAGAATTTTGGATTAGTAAGGTTATGGAAACCATTTATAAAGCAAGGGGCACTGATCAGTATGAAAATCAACAAAGAGAGGGCCATATATAATTTGTTTTTCAAGTCTTTACTAATATACTAATATATATATGTGTGTTTATAATACGTCAGGTATGTCATAAAGAACGTGACATTTTCTTTCTTAATTATCAAATACAGAGAACAGAAGTTAAGTATCCTGTTCAGTAGAATGGGCAAACTTTATTTTGATGCTCTTTCACCTTCTACCAGAATAAATGATTTCAATAATTGTATTAATGCCTTGAATTATTATTATCATTATTATCATTACTATTATTGGTACTGGAGATTGAACTCAGGACCCTGCACTTGCCACGTAGGCTTTAAAGCTGCTGAGCTATTTCCCTGGCCCAATTTATTTGTATTTTAATAGGCTATAGGATAATGACAAAGTAATCACAATTTATTCCAAAAATTTATGTATAATTTTAGTTGGTATCAGTTTTTCTGGAGTAAGAATTTTTCAAAATTAACATAAATAATAGGCAACTAGTGCTATCCTCAGCAGAAAACTTAAATGATTTCAAAAAATACACAATAAATTATTTGTATAATTATAATTTATATTATGAAGATGATTTTCAATAAACTTAGATACCAGGATTTTGGTGATTTTGAAATACATCCTGTTAGTAGCATATAGATATATAGTTTATAAATCACTACTGTAATACATTCCACAAAGCGTATCAGTAACAGTCTTGGTTACTTTTCTGTCATTGTTGGAAAAACTACCTGGCACCCAAAATTACAGAAGGAAAGGTTTATTTAGCTCACAGTTATTGGAGGTTTTACTACATATTCAGCTGACTCCAAAGTAGAGTGGCACATACCAGAGGGCAACAGTTTGTGGTGGCAGAAGACAGTTGAAAGCAACATGAGGGCAGAGGGAGGAACAGCGGCAAGCAATCGTCTTTCCCTCCTCATATCATATGCAGGCTACTGGCCCCAGTGAGGGTGTAACACTCACATCCATTGTTCTAGTATTAGACCATGCATCAATCAGAAACTCTAGAAGGCCACTGCGCAAGGCTTCGTGGGGACATCTAGACACAAATCATAACAGTAACAAACACTACTTGTTTAAAATTGGGTTTCTGTGAAGTATAAGCAATAGTGAATAAAACCTAACCAATAAAGTATAGGGTTTACCCTTCACAGAATGAGGTATTGGTTTTTCTAATAGAACTATAAAACAAAGGTAAGTAAATTTAGTAAAGATGACAAGAATTATTCATATCTTTCAAATGTAACTAGTGGACAGTATTTGGCATATTTTTCACTTTTAGCTAAAAGTTTAAATTTGAAAATCAATGTTAGTCACTAAAAAAGTGTAGTGTTTTCTACAAAATACAGTGAAATTACAAAGACTAAGTAATAGTAGGCAGATTGGTTCTATAACATTTTTCCCCTTAAATTTTGTCTGTTTTATTTTGTTTTTAAAAATTTTGCGCAGGATCTGGCTATGCAGCTCAGACTCACAGTGATCCTCCTGCTTTCAGCCTCCCAAGGGCTGGGATTATAGGCAGGTGCCATCAAGCTCAGACTCAGTCACCAACTCAGCATGCCTGGCTGAGGGCAGGCATGGCATTTGATACAGGGTTGGACCCCATCCCATGAACTTGCCTCCACATGCATTTACTCTGCTGAGCTTTGTCACTGGCCCTATATACATATTTTTTAAAAAAGCAAACAGCTTTAAATTGATCTGTTTATTATTTTTACAATGTGTTATCAATTCTCAATATCCCCACTAAAGTATTCCTCCTCCAAATAACAAGCATTCTTGCTCCAAATTTTTAGTAACTGTTGTGGTTTTTGTTATATTTGTACAGCATATGCCTACACTTAAAACTAGCAATGTTTTTATTACTTACACTTGAATAATCACTAAATTCTACCTACAATTTAAATTGAAGTATTCTCAGATACATGTTTCTTTCTGACACACCTAGATTTGGCAATAAGGGTTCATTTCAAGAATAAGTTCTTAAAAGCTCTGAAGTAAAATCATTAGAGCAAGTTCCTAAAGGCTCTCAGTTGCAATCATTAAGTACCTGCATGCACTGTCTCTAACCTCTTGGTATTACATAATATTGCTTTTAAAGGTAGATTTAAAATAAATCTTTCTCTCACCATGACTGTAAAGATCAAACAGAATTTTTCCCTTCAGTGGCTGATATTTTGAAGACAAGTTGGAAGTTTTGAGTTAAAGATTAGCTTTATCTAGTGATGTTTCAAAGTCCTTAGAATTTATTCCAAAGAAATAAAGACACAAACTGTATCAGAACTTCTAAAGTTGATGGCAAACTGGGTTTTTAAAAATCTTTGATATTTACCCTTATAATGAAGTTTTCCTAACTTCATTATTTTTATATATATATATATATATATATATATATATATATATATATATATATATACATAGTTATACAGTTAGTTAATTAGTTAGTTAGTTATAGAACCAATCTGCCTACTATTATTTAGTCTTTGGAATTTCACTTTATTTTGTGGAAAACACTACACTTTTTAGTGACTAACATTGATTTTCAAATTTAAACATTTTGCTAAAAGTGAAAAACATGCCAAATACTATCCACTAGTTAGACCTGAAAGATATATATATATATATGTTGGATGATGTGAAAAAATGATCAATTTAACTTAACTATAGTGACTCAGGTTGAGTCATTGGCAAGTATTTGAAAGTTAAGTCTTGAAACTCACAACCATATTGCTATTAAATGTTGAAAAAGATAAATGAATGGACATACATACTGTCATCGCTCAAAAACATATCACTTAAATATTATTTCTTTTTCACATATTTTGTTATACTGTAATATTTAAATGATCTATTTATTTCTTGAAATATATGATATATTTTTATGTGATATATTTTCTTTTCTGGCCATTATTTATTTGTAAAAGTTTTATTGTTATCTTATTTTTAAAAGCTTCAGCCGGGCGTGGTGGCGCATGCCTGTAATCCCAGCACTCGGGAGGCTGAGGCAGGAGGATTGTTGTGAGTTCGAGACCAGCCTGAGCTACAAAGCGAGTTTAAGGCCAGCCTGAACTGCATAGTGAGACCTTGTCTCAAAAAGACAAAAAAAAATAAAAAAAATAAAAAAAAATAAAATAAAAGCTTCATTACTTTATTTTAAAATCTTCACTATTTATTAGTAAAGCTAATATTGTAAAGAGTAGGAGAGTGATAAGAAAACATGCTACATTTGACAAATAAGGTTGACCTGTCACTGAAAGATAAAGAATGTATTGATCTTTCCAGAAGGAAGAATTCATTTGCTTAGTGCACACATCTCTCTTTGCTGACTTCAGTGCCTTGCGTTTCTCTCTCTCTAGAAACATGACCACCAGACCTGTGTGTCTGCTGCCCTTTAGAAGTGATTTGACAAGGTCATTAATTACTTCAGTTTATTTAATCTGTCAGTAGTACTACTCCCTCCAAATTTGATTTATATAACATGTCATACTTAGAAATTTTCTTTGCTCTTTCTTTACTTGCCAACCCTTTTGAATTTATTATTTGAGAAGGATCTCACTAAATTGCCCAGGTTGGTCTTGAATCTGCATTCTTCTTGTCTCAGCTTCCGAAGGTTATGGCATTGCAGATATGCACCACTATGACCTTTTCAGTATTTTCTTAATAATTCATTCTACCCTTAGTCTCACTCTTTCCCGAAATGATTTTCCTCTATATTTCCAATTTGTTCTTATCAATGAAACTGTAGAATTGAATTAGCATTATGGTTTTGTGGATCAATCTCTGGACCTTGGGCTTGCCAGGCAAGTGCTTATGCCAGTAAGCTATCTCCTCATCTTTAATTTAAATTAATTTAATGTTTTACCAACTCATTATAGAAATATGTTCTCTTTAGTCTGAAATATATATACCTGAGTCTGAACCTGTATCTTACCTTATGTTCAAAAAGCCAATTATGGGGAAACAAAAGACAGCAAGAAAGTATGCATCCATGGAACAAATGCTGTTTCAGAGATGAGAGACTCAAAGAAAATGATAGATTAAAACCTAAAAAGAAAGAAAAGAAGAATCCCAGTGCTATGAAGGAAAGAGAAGTCCCCCAGCAACCTTCCTGCTTATCCTTCTAGTATAATACGCAGTTGGGTCCACCTTATCATATCTTGGCTGATACCAACTTTATCAACTTTTCCATCAAAGCCAAATTGGACCCGGTGCAATCAATGATGGACTGTTTGTGTGCCAAGCATATCCCTTGTATAGCTGATTGTGTAATGGAGGAATCTGAGAAACAAGGACAGAAGAATAGAGTGGCCCTAAGGATTGCCAAGGATCCACCGTTTGAATTACCTTGCACACATAAACGGACCTGCGCAGACGACTGCTTAGTGCAGAGTAACCCAGCACAAGTGTTACACTGTGGCCACAGTTGATCGGGACCTGAAACGAAGAATCCACAAGGTCCCTGGAGTTCCGGTCACGTACCTTTCTAATCACACATACAACACTGAACGGATTCTAGATGATTATGGAGCCCCTCGGTTCTGATTCTTACAAGACAAAGTTCTTCAGCCTCCTTCCAATCAACTTATTTTCAGTTCATTCAGCATGCTGTAGCATGGATTATTCACCTACTTGCTTATCTATCAGCTGAATATAGTTAAATAAATTCACTTTTTGATGCTTTCTGAAAAAAAAAAAAACAAAACTAAAAAGCCAATTTTTTTTTTTTGTGGAACTGGGGAAAAAGCCAATTTTTATTTTAAAATATTTAAAAGTATTTGGAGTTTAATATTTAGTATGCCTCTGTAACTTTTTCATTGTCTACTTAGTAATATTAAAAACTCCCACCTGACATTATTAATAACAGTGCTAAACATACCCTGAAAATTTTGTATTTACCCAATTTCTAGCTTCTTCTGAACTGCAAACTCTCAGATACCAGATGTTTAATTTTTTTCATATATGTACCATCTAGAATATTTAATGTCACTGATGCCCGCAATTCCTGTATAAACGATTCACCCTATTTTCTTCCACTTTTTAGTCTGCATTTTCATTACCTCCATACTCCATATTTTTGCCTAAAGCTGACTTAGGCTAAAAGCACAGCATATTTATCCTTTGTTTATGTGTACCTACTGAGAATCTGCACTGTAACAGTGTATATGTGTTAGGCTATGTTATTGCTAACAGGAAGTATGTATAAGAATATCATACAAAAATATCCAAAACCTTGAACTCAAATCTTTGCTCGTGAGTGTGTACCTGCTCATGATGAACTCAATATACTCATTTCATAGGGGAGGTGGGAAATCTCAATGGAGTTGACAATGTCCCTCTTATACAGCAGAATCTTTGGAAGACAATTACACATAAAACTTAGGACCCCTTTTCTAGCCTGGACCTTTACATGAATACTGCATATATTTATATCCATAATTTATTTTATGCAATGCTATTGAATTTGTTGTAGATATATTACATTCATAATATTGCTTAGCTTATTAAAAGGTGTCTTCATAACTTACCTGTCAGTTAAAACTTCAAGGAATTAGAAAGCAAAGATTGATCCTCTGCCTCTGTTATTTATTGGGCAATTCCTACATGTCAAGCACTGTCTTATGATCCACATATATTTATGTATATTTATTCAGCAGTTCATAATATAGTTCAGAGTGCTTGGTATACTAAATGAATTGTGCTAAATGTTACTCATACAATATTGTACTGAATCTTCACATAAATTCTATAAAGAAAATGCTGCATTGTTCTCTTTTTAAAGTTAAAATAGTTATGCAGAGAGATGTAAAAGAATTTGTCCCAAATTGCACAACAAAATCTCAAGTTAATCTTTTGTACAGTAATTTTGCATGCCAAAACATCACATTATGTAGCTTCAGCCACAGTTTACACCTTCAGTGCATTTTGACAACTGTGAACCCAACAAGAAAATGGCTTTTACTCTTTAAAATATGCTATTTGAGATGCCATAGAGAAATATCCCTGGGCAGGGAGCACATGGACTAATACTTAATGTAAATGTTCAAATTCAAAAGGTAGGAAATTCAGTGAAAAGAAATATAGAGGAGGATAAAATGTCGAAATGAAGGTATTGCTAATATATCATAGCAAGTTGTTTGGTCTTAAATGTTAAAATAATGAATTAACAAGGTTAATATTGGAGTAAATCAAAACCTTTGTGATTACACATTTATTGTTCATTACAAAATATGCTAGTTTCTTGTATTCTTCCAGGTTTAGCCAACATACTGCAAATGTCAGCAGCTAACATGTAATTTAAAAAGCACAGTTGCTAATGGAAATGTCTGCTCTTGGGAACAGTTTAAACTCTTGTGAATATTATAGATTATTCTGTTGCAATAATTTGTATAAATTGCCATGCCCTTGTCGGGTTGATACCTCTGAATCTTCTTTGCCAGAAGTCTAGAACAATTTACTTCTTAAATTTAGCTTTATTGCAAGTGTTACTTAGTGTTTCACTGAAATCCCTGTTCTCTATTCTGTTATAAGATAGCACTGGCCATTCCAAAGGTCATGAGCAGCAACTGAGTGGAACAAAGTTCCTAAATGTCTCCATTTGCCATTTTAAGAAGAAGGTGTTGCTAGATAACTATATCCCCAGACAACTCAGTATGTCAAATACATGGAGATAATTTTGAAGCTATAATAGAATTTTCATTGAAGCAATTTGTCTTCAATATATGAGATATGAATTGCTCAGCTATCCCCAAATTTTGTCTGAGAGATCAAGCAAAGATATTGTCAAATAGTGGCTTGGCCTATTTTGATCACAGGTACAAAGCAATATGATGAGAGTGTCATTTGTGAGTTTCATTTTCATAAAACAAATTTATAATTGACGTGCCACTCTGTGGTCACCAGAGTTAATGGGCCTTTTAAGAACCTTTACTTAATAACAATAAAATGCCACTTTTACAAAACTTAATGTGGGAAAAATTAATGCGCCACACAGCTTGACCTTCAGTTGCTCTTTTGATGGCGACTACTGCACCATTGAATGCTCAGAAATTCTCCAAATTTAAAGTTGACATTATAAAATCAGCATTCCCAGATATTTTTAATAAAATTGGGTTATTAATTGTGTATGGTTAGAGCAGGTTCTTTAGTATGCAGAAAACATTTTAATAAGAGAGGAAGGTCCACTGAGATTTATATAAATACTTATTCTCCAAAACATCCAAATAACTTGTTTTGATATATAGATGCTAAAAATGATTGCCTAATACATTATTATAACTGATCTGGGGGCTTTCTACCAATAATTGATTCTGCAAAATAAATATTCACTTAAGGATCTAAAAACTACCATCTCCCCTAACTCTCCATAAGGATACATGGCAAAACTATATACAGTGCAGCAGTAAATAGACCCACAGCCGTGACCATGAAAAGACACAACAAAATACAGCAGATCTGATCACTCTAAATATCAGGGTGTGGGTACTTCCTAGACACATTAACTGAAGCCTCTGCTACAAAATGACACAGTACTTTGTAGTAGCTTGTGAAGTGTTTTCACACATCTCTGCATTCATTACAGGAGGCCAGGAAAAGAGTCACTGAGTTGTGTTAATTTACTAAATGGAGTAAACAAACACACTTTGACTGACAGATGCTGGAGAACTATACTTTTCTGTACTGGCTGGTAGAGGTCAAATTGAGGGGAAATGATTCCTCAGTTCAAAACCTAAATGAGAATACTGTTCAAGCTTATTTAACAACTTCCTCAAAATAAAAACTTGCAAGAGAATATAGTGAAAGATCAAGCTTTAACATCTGAGAATAACTGAACTGAGGATCCAAAAATTCTAATAATTCCAGGAGAAGCATCTCTACTTCTGTTCATTTGTTGATTTAACACTTTGTGTGTTACATGTAGCAAACCAGGCCCTTTTTCCGGAGAAACAGATACAAAGATGAGAGAAGGGCTGGAAGATGTATCTATGACAGAAAACAAGATGGAGCCATGGGAGACTTGGAAACATGTCCCACATCAACACAGATCTGACTCTTAAAGAAGAGAAGGAAGCCTGAGAGAAAAGGAAGCAGGAAATAACATTGTAGCACATGCTATGCAAGATTCACTGACACGGTCAGGGATTCTTGAGTGGAAGATCTCATCAGAGGAGGAAAATGGGCCTGTCTTAGTATTGCTGCTGCTATTGACTGGGAGAAGCTCCTGGCAAAGCCACCTTACCCAAAGCATCATGGATCCAGAGGGACAAATGCAGAATACACAGACAGTTGTACTCCTGTTCTGGGAGTTACAAGAGACCTTTTTCATGAATAGCACCAAGCCTATAGCCAGCCACTATGTTTTCATCAACAAAAACATTTTAATAAAAAAAAACTGACCTTCAAAGGGTAAACAAACATGTGTAATTTCACTTTATCTTTGCAGGAAACAAGCACATTTCTCTTATAACTAAATGAAAATTAATGTAGAAAATTGAGCCAAAATTAATGAACAATTTGAACTTACCATAAAAATCATAAATCATCCTAGCTAATGCATATCTTCACATTATGCTTTGTTTTTTGCCATTAACTGACTTTAGTATACATCAATACACAGTTTTAAGGTCTCAAAGTATGATGGGAGTATTGGTATTGGTTGTATAGTTGTGGCACAAAAAATGAGTGAAATTGCTCAAATAATCAAAAGGTACACTCATAAGCCAGAAACAAAGACAAACAGAAATTTAAGAGTCTAGTATTTAATACATAAGATATGTCAGTCAGATTTGAGGCACATTTACAAAAGACACACACATTTGAGAAGGAAAGAAACCTATGTACTAAGCTAAATTTAACAAGGGAGTTTTATTTGAGTTTGATATTGTGAGTTGTCAAAAGGTCTGGCTTGTGTCAATGATGCCTGTTTGTACTGGTGAAGAGCTGTTTGCAGGGAAAACAGATGATGGGGGATTTTCTTTTTCTTGACTGCACAGAAGGCGGCTCTCACAGAATGGAAATAAGTGGCATGTGTTGGTGTTGCTATTGTTGGCTTAAGGTTGCCCAATAAGCACCATCACGTTTTCTGGCACTTCGTCATTCTGCATATTACGTATCATATCTGCAAAGTTGGACTGATGGTTTCAAACACCTTCTTTATAAAACAGTGATAATGAGATGCTGCTTTGAAGCAATGTCTTCCATGAATAGAGATCTAAGAGTCATTCTGGGCAAAGAAGGGTAGAGACAAAGATTTAATTTCAATGTTTCTGATTGCTTTGGTAAAAAAAATCTTACTATAAAGGCTGTTTGCCTGCACCTACGAAAACGAAGCAGTTATAATAGACCTCTGTTTTTCAACATCTTTACTGAACCCTGGGAATTTCTCAGCATATACCATACATCCACCATTGGAAACAAGAGTAAACTGAGATTATAAGGTAGTGGTTTGTACTTGAGATGAGTGATTCTATTTTAAGAAAAAAATTAAGTATTACAAATGTCTGGCTTAAATCACTTCTACAGTCGCTTTAGCAATAAATTTTAAACTTTTTGATTAACACCCCAAGTAATAAGAAATCCATAGAGCACATTGGGATAATCATAGAAAATATTTCTTTTTCCAGGCATGGAGACTATTTTATGCATGATCAAATAGCAGCAATAGGTGAGCAACAATTTCACTTTCGTCCTGATAGATATTAATATAGTATGATAAACTGATACATGCTACCCCAAAAAACACCTACCTTCTAGCCATTGGAATCTGTCAATGCATGGTAAAGTGGTCGCTACACTAAAAGCGAAAGCAAACCCTAGAAAGTGGGAGGTGCCAAATAGAAACTGTGAAGAGCGTATTTGGATTTCTATGGAAATGTTTTTTGCTGCTGATAGCATCCAATCTCTTCAGTAAGTCCAGAAACATTTTTTTCCACTAGAATGGCTCATTATTTGAGAAGAGAAAAATAAGCCTTTTTCCTTTGATAGACAATAAGAAGAATTTGACACCGTTCTTTGTTTTAAAATTATATATACTTAAACATTTATATTCTCCTTATAATGGATACTAATTTTATATTTATAATAATACTGTGAAGTTTTCTTTCTAAATCTGTATTTCAGTAAAAATGAGTTGATATAAAGAAAAATAAAGTAAAATAGTACGGGTAATTGCAGATATAGTAAAAATCTTGACCTTGGCTTGTTTAAATTTGGAAAATGCTAGGGTTGCTCTAACATTCTATTCTACATTTCTACAGGGAAGAACTCATTCTGCATGGTGACCCTCTTGGCAAGATAACCTTTATAGTGAAATTTGTTCTGATGGCTTCACTTACTAGTCTTGATTTGAGGTGGAGCTGAGGTGGGATCGTCTCTTTGCTCGTATTAGACAGCTGGAGAGCAACTAGAGACCTCAGACAAATTCTGCTCACAATGCTCAAAGAAGGAGAAGGAGAGAGAGAGAAGAAAAGGAAGAAAGAGAGGGAGGGAGAGGGGAGGGAAATTGAACTGGGAGGAGAGAGTGAGGGGAAGAAGAGGAAGGAAAAGAAGGCAACAGGTTTGCGTATATAGATTCCATCAGCTCACTTCACCATGTCACTCCACATGCCACTAATAAAATGATGGCTTCAAAAAATAAATGAAATGGTCTCTACAAATGTAATACATTTTGGATCTTGTGATGGGAAAGTTACTCTAGATCAGTGGTGCTAGTCTATGGCATGTGTACCACACTGGGATGTTTGTATCATTACAAACTGTGGAAAGTTTGTTTTCACAGCTCTAGATTATTCTGGGAGATTCTAAATGCTATCACGATGAATAACATGAAGCAGAAATGAGAAAGAGCAGAGAGACACTTGAAGATTCTGTGAAGATTAGAAGTTAGAACTGATGTGGCCACAAGACAAGGATAGTTGAAAGCCAACAAAACCAGATGAGACAATGGATGAATTCTCTCCTGGAGCCTAGGGAAGGACCAGGCCTCGGCTGATGTATTTCTTTCCTTCCTGTGATACTGATTTTATGTTTCTCCTCTCCAGACCTCTGAATATATTTATTTTCTTTATTTTATGAAAAAAATGAAACAACATTTTATAATGAAATAATACGAGAACAACTATATTTATTACACTGTGTATTTTAATATTCAAATTAGTTATACCAATGAACAAGTTTCTGTTACTCTAAGTCTTCTTAGTTAAACTTCTTACATCTTAATTTCTATCTCCGTTAAACACACACATACATATATACATACATATATACACTCACATACACATGTAACAGCTAACTATAAGCAAAAGGAAATAACAGTTATGTGGCATCATCTGGAAAGACCACCTTGTCATTTAGAACATATTCTCAGGGTGACCTTCAATAATACAAAATGTAGGATATTTATGTGTTAGCAAAGATTCTGTTGAAGTAAAATAATATGTACACAAAAGTACATATATCCTAAGTATAAATTGTGATGGGTTATTCACAAAGTCAATGTGCATGAATAAGCAGTACTGGGGCAATCTTTATTTTCCTTCTAGTAACTAGTGTCCCAGAAATAAACACTATATTGACTTCTAACACTCAGTAGAGCTATATTTCCCCTTTCATTATGTTACCCAAATGGAATTGTATAAAATACACAAGCTTTTTTAAAAAAATTATGCAGGCTTTCACTATTAGCTCAACCTCATAGCGGTCCTCCTATTTTCAGCCTTTCCAATGCTGGGAGCACAAGTACATGATATCAAGCCTGGACTTAATCACCTGCCCGGTGTGCCTGGGGGGCAGGGCTGGCACCACATGTGGTGCCAGGAATCAAACCCTGTTCTCTGCACTTGCCTAAACTGGCGCTTAGTCTGCTGAGCTATCTTCCCAGTCCTATTTTTAGTAGTCTATGTTGCTTAAATTACACTTTTGCCATTATTTCCCATTGTTAAAATAACGCTAGTATTTTATGTACTCTGTTTGTTCTACAATATTAAATAATATGACTATGTGACAGAGTATTTACCTGTAGGTGGTTGTTCATATTATTTATACTTTTTAATAGTTCCTACAAATAGCACTGCTGTGAATACTATTGGAGCATAAGCAACTCTCTTTTGGATAAAGAATGCCCAGGGTGAAAGGCTTGGGCTATAGGTTAGGCACATTCCCAGCACAGGATTAAGCATAATACCTATTAAGCATAATACACTATCATTTGAAAATTATCCCTGTCATTCCATCATTTGATCTTAAAATTATATGTTAATTTTAAATAACCTAACTGCTTTGATAGATGTTCTTAGAGAAAGAAGATAAACTCTGAAATCAGAGTCTTATAATTAGACATCATTATCAACACCATGATCATCATTTGCAGAGCAGCACATTAAATTCACGGACCTATACTTCCTAGGCACATGCTCCAGCACAGGCCCATACTTTCTGCCACTTTGCTTATTTATTTTTAAAAATAATTTTAATGTACTAAAGAACTTTGTAAAATGATTTTTAAAAACAAGTTCAAAGGTGGTTCCTGGTTCTTTTCAAGTTTCATTTTCATTTGATTTTCCAGGAGAAAGAACATCAGACCCACCAAAGTCTTTAAAGACGATATGTTATCCTGAGAGGAGTATCTAAGACATGCTGAAAGTCACTCAGCTCTTCATATGATCCAGAAGAATCTAAAACTATGTTGAAGCACATACGCTCAGATTTCAATGGGTGCAAAAATGGAAATATAATTAATCCAATTATGTTTCTTTGAGATGCTTCCAACATTTCCAGGCAGCATGAAATGATGATGTTTTCCCTTTTTCAGCAGAAACAGTACCTTTTTAAAATGTTCTGCTATGAATATTTTTTAAAATTTTCTCCTTCTTCCTAGAATAGTAAAGCTCTGCGCTTTATATAAGCATGTATAAAAGATTGCATAAAACACAAAATGATAAACTTTATAGAGAGCAGCGCTAGGCTTTAATCTATAATACTCTCAGGTTGAAGCTGAAAGAATCAGAGGTCTAAAGGTTTATAGACTCCGAATGAAAGCATGTATAACACCTAGCTCTGAAAATTAGGTCATGTTAACGGAACCATTTGACTGCTCACTTTGCATCTGAAAATCCAATATTTGAAGAAATGTGACTATTTTAAAGACAAGCTTGTGTCAGCAGTTATAAAAATTTGGACTAAAGCACTGAATATAGTCTCTTTTCTGTCTTGCCTTTGTCCTGATATTTGTTTCAGATTATGTTAGAATATCTGTCTTCATCCTACACCTACTTTACACCCAGTAGTGGTGCCTAATTCAGAGATAATTTGCAAAGGTCAAACCAAAATCTGGAAGCATCCCAAGTATGTATGACTGTTGTTTAATGTTGCTGTGTACACAAAGGGTACACTGCTTTTGGCTAGGCACAGTGTATTTCTTTTTAACAAACAAGGTCAACTAGGACAATAAAAAAGCCATGTGCATCATTGAAATATAGAAAACCTGCATTTAAAAAACTAAGATATTGATTGTTTGTGTACTTCAAAACACTATTCATTTGAGAAAAGATTTTAAAGTGCAGACTTGCCTCATATGTAAAATGCATTTTAAATATTCATTTTATCGATGAACACATATTAAGGGGGCAATTTCTAGTCATGAGGGATATCACTTTGTACACAACAGATAAACCACACCTCATGAACAGGAAAACTGCACCTCTTGAAGATTTCTATGCTGTGCCAACCCTGGCACACTGAGAAGGCAATTGAGGGTGGGCATGGTGGTATATACCTATAATCCCAACTCTTGGGAGGCTGTAAACAGGTGGGTCACTACAAGTCCTATATAGTAGTGAGACCCTGAACATCCTGTAGACCCTTCCTTACAATACAAAAAAAATATGCTGCCATAGCACAAGAAGCTCAAGCAAATCAAACAGCTAGTGCAATGCACTGACATGGGAGTCAGTGTGTGCATTGTAAACGAAGAGCAGTGCACTGCAGAAACCTACAGTTGAGCAAATGGGACAAGAGCTGAAATAGAGGGAGAGATGACCTGGCTGCAGATAAATATATGCAAGAACCTTCTGAAGAACAAACTGTAGGGTTTGGGGATCTTGTTTTGAAATCCAGTATAACTCGATATGCAACAGAGGGGGATGTTATACAATTAGTAACCCAGGGACTCACCAAAGCTGCCATGTTGATCTCAAAGTGGGTGAGTAAGAGAGAAAATACAGGAAATGGTTACAAGACTATTAAAATAAACTTCGTGAGAGATTGAGCAAGGATCAAGATGCAGCACACTGATAAAAATCAGTCCAGTTGTGTGTCAAATTTTAAGGCAGAGTCTGTAGAAGCTGTTGTGAAATGGAATGTATAAGGAATGAGAGTTCAGAAAAACCCAAGGTGATGGTCTGAGTACCCCAAAGCATAAAGTTATCACCAAGGAGCAATGGGAAGTTTCAAAGTAAAATAAGTGTGAAACACCTACTTGCAGCAGAACTGATGACTTGGACCAGGCAAATCAAAGATGTGAGTGTATTGCAGGAGAGCTGTTCCAGTTACAAAATAAAAGTGGGAAAACATGGGTGTAAAGATGTTACGTAAAGCCACAACACAGACTACATAAAGCATGGAGTATGGAAAATGTCCATGAAAGGAGGTCGGGAGCCCCACACTGCTTTAGAAGTACACCAGGTTTTGGGATCTGATGACATAAAGCACTAAGTAATGATCTTCAAGGGGTTTGTGTGAAATGAGTGCTTTAAAAATGAATATTGCAGAATAAATTCATACACTGAGTAGTGATTTTAATTAGATGTTTCCTAATTTTCCTCCCAATGATGTATGACTTTAATTAGTGTAGAGGAAATCTTCAATAATGATAATATGTCACTGCACAAATATGAGAACAGTCAAAATCCAGAATACTGACTATCAAATGCTGCCAGGCAAGTATACAAATTCAAAAAACCTTTCATATATAACAGAAGAGAATGCAAAATGATAAAGTAGAATTTAAAAAATTGCAAATGTTACTTACACAACTGACCATACTCCAATTATATCATCTAACAACTGCATTCCTTTAAATTTACTCAAGGGAATTGAAAATATATGTCCATGTTGAAATTTCTGCTTTTATTTATGACTGCAAATTCTTTGGGACCAGCACGGCTTTCAGCAGTTGAATAAAGTGTAGTACACTTAGACAACAGATTACTATTCAGTGCTAAACAGAATTGAGCTGTCAATCAATAGAAAGACATGAAGAAACCTGAAAATGCATGTTATTAAATGAAATAAGATGATGTCAAAAGGCTAATGTTTGATTTCAATGATTTGATATTGCAGAAAAGGTAAAACAGTGGAGATGCTAAATACAATAGTAGTTGCCAGGTTTGGGTGAGGGAGGAATGAATTGGCAGAACACCAAGAATTTGTGGGAGGGTAAAAATACTCTGTATGACACTATAATGATTGATATGTGTCATTACATATTTGTTCAAATACATAGACTGTCTAACACTAAGAGTGAACCCTTAAAGAAACTATCATTTAGATGTTAAGGATATATCAACATAGGTTCATCAATAGCAACAAATATACTCTTCTGGTGGAGATGTTAATAGTGGCAAGCTTGTATGGAGGGAAAATATGTACAAGAAAACACTGAATTCTCCACATCAGGTTTCTACAAGCCTAAAAGGACGGCAAAATATAATCTTTGAAAATTAAAATTTATGTATTTTGTATGATATTTTATCTTCATAAAATGTATGAGTATGTTTTATAAATATGCAATAGAATTCTCTGATTGTTAGATGAGATCTAGTGCACTCAGGTTGGTATATGGCTGTAGATTCCCCTGATTTTTAAATCATCTTACATAAGGATCAATAGTGTAGGATTCTCATGAACCCTTTACAATAAAACATTAGCTGCAAACATTTGAAGTTTGGATAATGGCCTTTTAATTATTTGCCATAGAATTTTGTGTACAGACAATATAAATTTAAGAAGAATATTAGTTAAACCCTAAATTCTGAAGCATTTGCTTGAGTTATCCATGTGCAGAGATGCAGCACACTCTCCGTTTGAGCTGACATGGCTAGATTATTTTAAAGATTTGATAAAGGCTGTGATTTTATTTTTATTGGAATGTTTATCATTCTAGTAAATAAAATTAAACTGTGTCCATGTTGGCCCCTCTCCCAGGGCACAATGAGAGGGGGATTGAGACTGGGCATGGTGGCGAGCACCTATAATCCCAGCTCTTGGGAGGCTGTAAACAAAAGCATCACTAGAAGTCTGTTGTAGTGAAACCCTGGACACCCTGTAGATCCTTCCCTAAAATACAAAAAAAATTAAGAAAATAAATCAACTGCATAAAAAGTAATAAATATTCTTAATTTCATTAAAATTTAACAAGATATATATATATATATATATATATATATATATATATATATATATATAATGTTAATATGGCACACTAAGCTTAAAGATATAAGACTATTTATATCTTATGTTTGTGTGCATATTACTTAACTTCTGTAAACCTTGTGACAAAAATACCCAGTAAGTCAGACATTACATCATTCCTTCTGCACAGTGCTTGATTATTAAATTTAGCATGCACATATCACATCACTACAAATAATACTTTTATCCTCAATATCCTCCCAGGTATGTTCTAAATTAAATTCATCAGAGGAGGTTTCTGAAAGGTTGTAGCATTTCAGCTGTCATGTAGATGTCAAAAGAATATCTTTTCTGTTCTTTCTTAGCACTTGTTTTCAAAATCACTCAAGATACAGGCAGTCATAAAATGAGAATCCCAGCTGGGGTCTAGAACTATGATACTAAAGAATCAATATGGAATTCCACCAAACTGTACCACATAACAATAACACAATATTGAAAAGAAATGCTTTTATTTTTATTAATAAGCTACTGCATTTCAATCATGTTCTTTCCACACTTTGGTCAGTTTAAGCCTGATTTTGGAATATAAATGTGTTTAATCCCATAAAATGAAAATAATCTATGGGAAAATGGTTTAAAAGCAAATCTTATTTTTTTTAGTTAGAAATCCTTCATTCTGAGATGTAGAAAGCCCACAAAAACTACACAAGTCATTTAGTTTCATGACTTAAGATATCTCCTATTTTCTTAAATGAATTTTAACATTGCCAGGGTAAGAAACATCTGTCTTAAAGTAAGACATGTGTGCCCACAATAACCAACCGAGACCCATTACGTGTGTCCAGCCAAGACTTGGGAGTTTGCTGTTCTAGAATGACCTTGTTCATATCAGATGTTTGGCTAGCTGTCATCTGAGTGAGTTAGCCTCATGTCTTTCATCATCTGGTGGTGTCAAAGTTCAAGAAGTACAAGTAGAAATGTTCAAAATCTCTTGAGGTTTAAGCTTAGTGATGATATTTTGACAATTTCCCACATCATATTTATCAAAGCAAATAACAAGGTTAGATACAATTCAAGAGGTGAAAAAATAAACTTGGCCTGTTCAAGGGAGGAGATGAAAAAAATAGTGCAAATGGGTGTTGGGGCACTGAGGGTTACTAAGGCTGAACTCAATGGAGAAATGTCAGGAGATGAGTTCATAGAACTAAACAAGGGAGATCAATAGTAGAAAAAGAGAGACCAGTTAAGAGGCAATTGAAATAATTCAGCAGAGAATTCAGACCATTGATTTTCAAGTAGCAAGCTCCCAATACACACTGCTTAACACAAAATTTGTCTTAATGAGCAAGCATGTGAATCTCAAATAAGGCATGCTATACCAGCATGCTGTTCTGAACACTTGGTGTGTTCATTGTCTAATCTTTTCTTGCCACTAAGCATTGTTTAGGTTTTCATCAAATTAAACTTGGGTTTAAAAGTTAAGTAAAATTTGAATATGGAAAACCTCCTGATTCACAGCAGATAAGTTTATTAAACTTGAAACTTATATACCAATCGGAACTACTGTTTTCAGAAAAATCCCCACATTTTACTTACTTGAAAAGTTAGTGATAAATAAGATGCTAAACCATCAATGTGGTTACAAGGGAAATAACCATTGAGAGAATAATTGCAACATGGCAAATTTTTCACAGTAATTAAATCCAAACACTTGACCGCTAACACATGTACCAGCAACATGCTTTCAAGGATATTAATTGAGACATTTAAAGGCTATTTATAGATTCGCCTATGTTTCATTTTCAAAACATTAAATATATGACAGATGATTCATAACTAAAATTTATCTTATACAATTTATTTTGGTATTATAAATGTGGTCAGCCCCACAAAATAATTTTATAAGGCAAAAAAGCAACTGCTACAGTACTAATGCTCAGATTACTGGAATACAACAGAAGAGGGTACAAAGTTTAGTTCAATTTTATCCGGCAACATAGATTTAAATTTGCTTTAGCTGCAGAAATTGTGAACAAATGATAAATCATGATTGCACTTCATATATCATATCTGTTTCTTAAATTTTTCTATGGTTTTGCAATAACCTTGGGTGGTCAGCAGGAGCACACTGGAATCTTAAAACAGAGCCACCATTCACTGCCCAATGCTAAAAAAAAACTGTTATTTTAAAAGTTTAATGGAAAAAATGTGGACTATAACTTATAAAATCATCTCAATAATTCTCATTATCACAAAACGATTTAACTTTCTAATTTTTTATAAATTCATATAGCCACGCTATTATTGAATGAAATGTAATTTTATAATACAGTAAAGTCAAACAATGATTTCATTCAATAAACACTAATTGAAATCCATATTATATAAAGCTCTTTGATATATGTGGATTAAAAGTAATTATCTTTTGTGATAACTATGGGAAAGAAAAATGGAATACACACTGACTTTCTGCTGTGTGTCAGGTTATCTTTCGTGCATTTCAAACTCTCACAGGAATCCTTAAAGTTTCAATAGCTAAGTACTTTGCCCAAGGTCATCAGCTACAATGTGACAGATGTAAGACTATGGCACAGACTTATCTCCATCCACAAATACACACATTTTCTCCTGAAAGAAATATTTTGATATTTTGCATATCATTATTTTGCATGTTAATGGAGAACGACAAAAATTATAACTATGCATTTTGAACAGTTTGTATAGGTTATGAAATTGGCTTTACACATGTATATTGAAAATTATTATTCACATTAACACTTTAGCAAATATCCTCTTGTTTTATTCTTGAAGTACCTATGTAGTTAAATATATGAAGTACTAAATTGTGACTAGAAAACTTTAAAATCAAGATGTTGGAAGAGATTATAAGCCAGGCTAATTTTTGAGGTTGTTATGGTTAGCAAAATTTAGGAAATCATATCATTTCAATTTTCCTAAATTATCCAATTATGTGTCCTATATACACTTCTAATATACATATTCATACATTGGGACCCCAGAATGAGAATAAATCTGGTTATTATATTATTGTACATTATTTTATCTTCACACTCATAAGAATTTCTACTTGAAATATATAGTCAAATTTAAGTATAAAAGTCAAGTAAATATGACTACTGCATAAATAATACTTTTAACTGGAAGGTAATTATAAATCATTCCTGAAAACAATATATTACTTAGAAACCAAAGATAAAATATTCAGCTTTCTCTTTGTTATAGAACAGATATGTTCATTTGATATATTTCAGACTACCACACTACCACACACCAAATTTCTTTTGCTATATTCGTAAATCACTCTTAGGGGCAATTCTTACGTACCAAGGGTTAAGAAACATTGGTTACACAATGACTGCCAATTTTACCGCAAATTGCCTCTCTTTTAATTTACAAATTTTACTTTTTTTTCTGTTTGTTTGTTTGTTTGTTTGTTTGTTTGTTTTGTGGTATGGGGGATTGAACTCAGAACCTTGCAGTTGCCAGACAAGCACTTATTCTACTGAGCATCTCTCAAGCCCCTATATTACAAATTTTTAAAGAGCATTTTGTGAGACTTATCTATATTTAAGGAACAATTGCATACAAAATATTCTTAGTTTAATAATGTCCTACGTTTTAAAAATATTTATAATTTCACCTTCCATTTCTTCCACAGTGTTCATCTTTACCCTAAAATGCTTTTGCTGTTATCTCTGAATTGTGCCCATGTGATTACTAATTTTAAAACTCTAATACATAATTCCTAGTGATCAGTTTAGTCTATAAGTAAGATTTTTCTTATGTAAATTATTCTGCATATTATACATTATACTTATGAGAAATACTCAGTCTTCTAGCCATAAAAAGCTTTGTGGTGAACATAATGAGTATAAATGTACCTACTGGTAGACTACTGGAATATTAAGTATTGCATACTTCACTACAATAAAAATTGGAAGACATTTAACAAAGATTTATGGGTTTCCTTCAAGCTTAAGATATTAAAATATTCAAATCATTACATTTTGACAAATATCGACAGCATTTTTCATATTATATTGAAAATTATTTTCATTGGAAATCTTCTCCTTGCATTCAAGATTTAATATTAAGTGTATCTAATGTTATACTGAAGTAGATTTGTTGAGAATCAGGGACATTGCAAAGGAATATATATGAAATATATTTCCATTGTAAAATACATTTTATGAATGTTCCTGTTAAGAAGTAGATCTGAAAGACATAACCTAAACTTCCCCCACAGCTCCAACTTCTCCTGTATTGCTGCATTCTAGCTTCCAGAGTTCCTATTCTAGGTAGTGACTCCACTGGGTAAGTGAAGCAGCTTAAAACTTTCTGTAACATGGGGAAAAAAATGGTGAAGTACAAATATATTTTATTTCAGGTGAAAAAATGGATAAAAATATGTATTCCTGATTAAATTTTGTTGAATTTTCTCACATATAAAACATGATTTATGGACAAGATATAATGTATTTGTAAATAACTTTCAAGCTCCAGTGAGAAAACAATATTCACGCTTGTCAAATCTGAAAAACATCCGTACTGAGTTATTAGTATTGTACTAATTCCAGTTTTCTAGTTTATATAAGGGGCTATAGTTATACAAACTGATATCATGGGGTAAAATTGTTTTTGGTAATTCTGTGAGTATAGAACTATTTCAAAATCATAAAACATTTACATACTTCAAGATAATAAAGGCGTCTAGAATATGTTTCATAAGATTTACTCTTACATAAATTTACCTTTGGGATATAGGTTCCTTCATCATGCTAAAATCTAGAAGTCTTATTTAGGAGATAATTTCGGTTCCAATGTCTAACAACATTTTATTGTAATCAAAGACATATCACTAGCACTTCTTCATTTTTTTTGTCTCTCAAAAATATAATTGCTCCAGTATCTAGTAGTTTTAAAGTCTAATACACTTTTTTAAATCTTTTCATACCTTGTGTTTGTACTTTTCTGCTTAATAGTAAAATCTTTGCTGCTTTCTAAGATATTTTTGGGGAGAGATAACTGACACTTTTCATTTTTCCTTTCATTTTATTGAATGAATCTCTTAAAGCATTCTGTGTGTGCAAGACTCATTTGCTTATAAAGACAATTTATTGAAATTTGTAACATAATTGTTAAATATTTCCTATATAAATATCAAGATCTTAAATTTAAACATATACACAAGGAATATCTATTCTCAATGTCATAATCATTATACATCAATGTATTCTCAATCTGAAGGTAAGGCATGGCTTGTAGCTCTCAACGTAAACGTAGGCTTACTCAATATCCTAAATTTCTACATCTCTTCGATAAAGATTTTATTGAAAGAACTTAGTACTGTATGTATTTATTAGTAGCTATTATTTTTAAATATTATTATTTCAAAATTATATCCAATTATTTACAGTTTGCTTTCCTAATGAGTAATAACATCTGATAGCAATAATGTGAAACATGGTTTAATCCTAATGAAACATACTAGCCACTGAATTTTAAATATTAAAACAGTATTATAAGGTCCAGTCAAATACCTCAGCTGATTAAAGCACCTGCAAACAGGCACAGGGGCTAGGGGTTTAATGCCTGGTCCTGCTGTGCCAGCCCCGTCCCTAGGATGCACTGAGACAGCAACTGAGACTAGGCGTGGTGGTGCACGCCTGGAGTCCCAGCTCTTGGGAGGCTGTAAACAGGCAAATCACTATGAGTCAGATCGAGAAGTGAGACCCTGAACACCCTATATACTCTTCCCTAAAACTAAAAAAAAGTATTATAAACACAAGAGAAAATAAAGGTATATTAATTTTACTTCTAAGAATATGTCTTCAATAGTTTAGTATATAAAAGTTATAGTATATAAAAGGATAAAGTATTAATTTTAGAAACATTATTAGACTACAGCAAAATTTATCATCTCAATTTCATTTGTCATAATTATGTGTTATTTTGTGTTTCTTTAGGATTAGAAGTATACATTAACAATATACATGGCCACATCGCACAATAATATATAATAAAGAAATCCAACTTTTTTTTCAAAATTTAGTTTTGAAATGCAAGATTGCTTAGTATCACAAGGATGAAGACAAAACGTCCATGTGAAGCAACTTCCAATTATTTGAAATCTTCAATAATTGTTTTTCAGTGCTGAGGATCAAACCTAGGGGCCAGTGTGCAGTAGGCAAATACTCACCACTGAACTGCATCTTCATCCTAAAAGCTTTAAGAAATTCACTAGCAAACTTTACAGGTACCTGTGTGAGCATGTGTTAGGCTCACTTATGTAACAGTGAGTTCTCTAAATAAACTTCTGAACACTGTATCCTATATTAAAGGACACAGCTAAAAATATGTGTTAACTTGAAATATATATCATATATATAATTAACAATTAAATGCTGTTCACAGTTACAGGATTTATTTTGATTTTGAACCAAAAAGGAATTTTTCAAGCAGCAGTAACTTATCACTGGAAATGTTAGGTTATAACTATCCCAAAAGAGTTGGTGCTACACTATATTCTAAACTACAATGCTCTTCCCTAAAATTGTCATATTGAGTTTTCTGGTTTTTCAAATGTTTTTTTGTTTTTTTTTTAATTTGGAGGATATTCACCTCCTTTACTTGCTGTTACTTCTCGATTATCTGAAACTGATTTTTCAACTTTATTAAAGTTGTTGAAATACTGTAACCCAAAGCTTAGATTTTGTGTAGTGTTGTGAAAAGCTTCTTGGGCAGAGAGTTATGAAACTTAATTTTGAGTACTCTCTGTCAAAAAATGCACTCCACTTCTTACCAAATGTGTAAGCCCTTGAGCCTCAAGTTTCTTAAACTTTGAAATGAGAGATTTAGATTTGGTGGATTATTGAGCTTCCTTCCACTTTTTCCAAAATTTAACTCTGTTATACGGCTTCTATTTTTACAATTGCTGTCTCTTTTATTTCTATAAGTACTATTCATGTTATTGGTTCTAAGGCATTTGTTTCTGGTGATTAAAGCAGAACTGATCACAGGAATCCATAAATACTTGAAAACATATAATCAGTAGTTAGCAAACTGAGAAAAACATTGACAACTAATTTAAGGTCCAGCAAGTTAAGAGAAGTGGGATAAATGGTTACTTGAGAAAATGGATTTGCATTCTTGGGTCACAAAGAAAGGCATGGTGCACAAGAAGCAAGAGATGAGGCAGCCATAAAAGAGCGATGTGCACAGTTTGTATGTGGGGGACAAAGAAGTGGTGGTGAGGAGAGAGGTCAAAGAGGGAGACATAGATGTATCCAGCTGTAGTGGCTAGGATGGAGTGGATTAAAAGACTAATTCATAGGCTTAAAGCAGGGGAGATGGCTCAGTAGGATAAGGATTTCCCTGGCAAGTGCAAGGGTCTGAGTTCAATCCCCTGTTCTGCAAAAAAAAAAAAAAAAAAAAAAAAAAAAAAAAAAAAAAAAAAAAAAAAAAAAAGGTTTGGTCATCCAACTAATTAAAAATAAAATTAATGAGTCTTCTAGTAACTGTGGTTTCACTTGGTAAACAGTGCCTTATTAGTCTCCATGTTTCCCATGCACCTCCAAGGAACCATTCTCTTTCTGCTGCATTTGGAAGAAGCAAGACATAAACAAACACAAATAGCAGTGCTATTGACTCTCTTTTCCCATCTGTAACACTGAAGTCAAGATAAGAATGTCTTTGGGGCCGATACCAAAACATTATGAAAACAGTTTCCAATCTATTAATTTATCAAATCCGTATTGTTAAGGTGTCTTGAAACTGTCTGATTGACATTTGTAGTTCAATAAAATAAAAAAAAGAATGTCATTGGTTCCAAGGAAGGTGGTTTTTGGAAAAACATGGCAAATGTTTGAAAAAATACCAACCAGACTTTGAAGATTCCCCTTAAGAAAAGATGTGGAAGCATGTAAAAAGACTATAACAAAAGTAAAATATAGTCTCATAGCAAATTTCCAGTTTTCAAAAGTAAATGAGCTTCTCTAGATTTAGCCTGTAACTTATTAAATAATATTTAACTCTGTGAAGTGGTGCATATGTTTATAAGATGGATTTAACTATCCAACAATGTTGGATCCATACATAAAACATGTTTCATATTCTAAATGTATGTAATTTTTGTTAATTAAAATAAATTCTAAAGAAAGGAAGTGATTATATTTTCCTTATTATTTCAAAGCTAGATCTCCCAAACTTATCTCCTGCTCTACTCTTCTCCAAGTGCCATTTGTTAAAAATGAGTCAACAACTGACAAAATTAAAGACAGTACCATAATTTAGTGTGGCATTGCAAATTTTTGATAAGAGATTATATCAATCATTAAAATAGTCAAGAAATCCAAATAAATAGCAAATGAGATGTCAGGCAACCAAACTTTGGATCATGATGATATTCAATGGTGGTGGTAGTGATGATGATGTTGACAACAGTGATGACAACAGCCTTTCAAATTTATTTGTTTAATTGCTACCAGTGCATATATTATCACATTAATTTTATCTTTGTATATGCATATATGTGTGTATCTATCCATACTTACATTAAGCTGATAAGCAAAAGCATTTTATAACTTTCAGCCCTTTGGCATACTTCCTGGAAGTCTCAGTAATGACTATAGTTGCTCTTAATTGCCTTCAACACACTTACATGAATGCTACGTTCAGTTGAATTATTTCCTGGATTCCCTCTAATTAATCTGATAGCAGCTGTTTTAAGGCCTGTGCTGATTAACAGTTGCAAGACAGCTAAATGCCTAGTACAAGAAAAGGTATCTGAAGCTTACGTATGTTCATCCACATAATTTTGTCTTTTAGGCATCAACATTTCAAAGAACTTCTAATTTTAGTGAACTTTATTATTTGTTTATATAACTTAAATAGTTTCACCCTAATAGAATGAAATATCATCTCAATATATTTAATAACTACTGTGATGGATAGGATGGAAATTCAACATTTCCAAAGCAAATATAAAAGCATGTTTCAAAGATTTAAAGAAAACAATTAATGAGAAATCATTCTGTTGTGTACTGCTGCTGGTTCCTTTGTCCTAGCTCAGAAAGTAAAAATGGACTTTAGAATATAAATGATATATTAATTAAGAGACTTATTAAAGGAAAGTGCTACAAAGAAAACCTATAATGTCTGCTTATATACACACTAATTGATCTTTTATTCCCTTTAACCTACATAAATGGCAATTTGATATGCTTAAATCTATATGTTCAATTCAAATGATCACACTTATGTGAGACTTCCTAAAATTAGCAGCATTTAGGTTAGATTTTTCTTGTTTGCACATTAAGGGATTAACCCCTCTGTAAAAGCTTGGATAACATATGACTCCCAAAGGTATTGAAGACAGATCTCACACTGGCATAGTGCTCTGCATGTTGCTCATTTTTGGCCTCCCAAATTTGTTCCCACTTAATGATAAACTGTCATTTCTAGTGAGTGTCTTTCTTTCCTTGTATTGTACTGTTTCTCTGCTCAGCCTAGAAAATCCAATGGAAATCTCTCCAGAGACAGCTTAAAATCAACGCCTTGGAAAGTTATCCAACACTCACAAGCTCCCATGTCTCTCTTCAAACGTCATATACCAGTAATGCTAATTGCCAGGCCCAAAGCAAGTAGCTAAGACATTTGCAATGGGCAAGATTTTCAGATCAGCATTTGAATGTGCAAAGTCCCAGTTTTTAAATATTGGCAAAAAATTGAGAATTAATTTAAGGTCCTTTTCTGGTCAGACAGTACACTTACATTCACCAGCTTTTGCCATTAAGTAATCTGTATAGTCTGCCTTCTATTATATTCTGCAGATTATATGTCCTTCAGGTGGTCACTTTATAATTGCAACCCAGCTAACCTTTTACACAGACTATTTTCTGAACTACGTAACGTGTGTGTGTGTGTGTGTGTGTGTGTGTGTGTGTGTGTACGTGCTGCAACTGGTTGATACAGGTGGAACTCAAAATATGCTAAATATTAGGAAGCAGCTGCTATTGTATGATGATTAACAAGGCAAGAAATAGAATCCACACCTTCAACTACGTACTCTTTATGTTCACCATTTATGGCAATATCCACTTCCTTTATAACCTTTGGTGGCGTACTTGCCACAGCCAATAGGATGATCTATTTGCAAATTGTGAGGGGAAAATGGGACAAAACATAAGCAAGCTTTTGGAAAAAGCCTTACACAATATGAGCATGCAAACAAATGGCAATAGTTCTGTTTTTCAGTATCTAGCATATGTGTCTTGTCTATATATATATATATATATATATATATATATATATATGAAATATTTAATGTAATATACAAATTCATAGAACAAAAGGTGTTAAGGTCTTATAAAGAAGTTTTATGTTTCTTTTTCATGCCTTTTATGAGAATTCATGGCCTGAGCATTCTTCATAATAGTGTTGCATTATGAAACTAACTCCAGTACCCTAAAAACCAAATAAAGTGAATAAAATCATATGCATTTAGGCTGGATGTGGTGGCACATGCATGTAGTCCCAGCCCTCAGGAGGCTCAGGCAGGAAGATCACTGCAAGTTCGAGACCAGCCTGGGATACAAACTGAGCAAAAGTCCAGCCTAATCTGCATACTGAGACCCTGACTCAAAACGACAAAAATATCATATACATTAACAAGGAAAATCAATAAATTCAAAAGGAAAAACTAACATACACAATGTGGATGAATTTCCAACTATTGAATTTAGAATAGTAATTCAGACACAAAAGTTATCATTACATAATTACACTGACCTGAAGTGATAAAGTGGTCAAACTTAATTGACGACAAGGCTCTACAGAGGAAAGGAGGGCTGGGGAGATAGATCAGTAAGATAAGTGACTGTCTCACCAGTATGAGGTCATGGGTTTGATCCTGCATACCAAAGAAAGAGAGAGAGACAGAGAGACAGAGATACAGAGAAGGGGACCTTTCTTCATTTATTGCAGGAGTGTAAACTGATAACAATCACTATGGAAATCAATATGTAAATTCTTCTAAAAGCTAAATGCTAAGAATAGAAATTACATTTGCTCCTGCAGTTCCCCTACTAGCTAGTTTTCCCCAAAACTTAAAGACACCACACCATGGTGATGCACACATATTTGTTTATAGTAGCACAATACATAATAGCTGTATTTCAGAATCAGTCAATCCAGCATATGAATGGTTAAAGAAAACATGCTGTTTATTCACAGTGGAGTACTACTCTGCGGTACACAAGTATAAATTTGAATAGTTTGTGGGAAATGTATGCGCCTTGAGGGCATAATATTAAATGAAGTAAGAATCACACAAGTTTAAATATGGCATGATTTCTCTTATAAAAATTATGTATAATCTCTACAATGAAAGACATAATTCAAGGGAGGATGGAGAGAGGAGAGAGAGAGAGAGAAAGAGATCCTAATAGAGCATGGGCAGTGTATCTCCCAGTGTACTTTGACATAGCAAAATTGTCTTACTTGGTTGTTGTTGTTGATGTCTATTAAACTGGTTATCAATCTGTTATTTAAACCAGGGCCTATTGATTCTTCATTACTTGCACACATGAAATATATGTGAAACGCATGGATTGCTTTCTATTCATCTGCTATGGTTTGTGTATAGGTGTCCCCACAAAGCCTCCTGCAGTCATGGGGAAGCTTCTGGAGTTTGTGGTTGGTTACTGCGGGTGTGGATGCTGCACCCGCCCTGGGGCAGGTAACTTGCATTTCAAAGTAAGGAGGAGAGAGAATTTAGGCTGCTAGTCTGCCTTTTGTGCCCTTGCTCTTTGCCTCCACCATGAAAGGTTGCTGTCTGCCGTGTGCCTCTCTGCCTTGGAGCCAGCTGAGTATGGACAGTAACTGTGAGCTAAATCAACCTTTCCTTCCTTCATTTGGGGTGTCAGGTATTTGTCCCAGCACCAAGAAAAGAGTAACTAAGACACCATCCGTCTGCTGTCATTTGTGTTACATACAGCATGTGAGCTCTATAAAATGAAGTTAAAATTTGGAATGTTATAAAGGGCAATGAATCTCATGAAGAAATTCAATTATATCATAATATACAAGTACAGCTGTTTGAAATCGCAGTTCATTGCTATCAATCTAGAATCATATCCAGCAAATTATGTCGAATAAAAAAATAAAATTAAAAATCTATAAATGAAGTACAGTCCTGTAAAACAAAATTTAGAAAAATAATGGATCAAATTATTTGTTTTCTAAAGAGAAGTAACTTGACACAGTTTACATTCACAAAAGAATACATTTCAAAATATGTAGTATTCTAAACTTAGATTTTCTTAGGTTCAGATGAACTTGGAAAAACTTCACAGATATTCCATTTCTGTTTTAGTTTTAATGAGTGACAACAGATGTTCAGTTTTGGAAAGAAACATATTTCATGATTAAATGAATAGTTATATTCAAAAAATTCTGAAGAAGAC
>PVKA01011650.1:17964-60400 GCA_004027165.1 Ctenomys sociabilis | reverse complement strand
AAAAAAAAAAAAAAAAAAAAAAAAAAAAAAAAAAAAAAAAAAAAAAAAAAAAAAAAAAAAAAAAAAAAAAAAAAAAAAAAAAGAAAAAATAAGAACAAACAGTAAGATAAACACCATAAGAAATGAAAACAAAAGCCCACTTCAGGGCATGTCTCTGCTGTCACTGGTAGACAGAGGGGGCAAATAGCAGCCAGTTTAATCTCAACAAACCAGTCATAAATTTAGAGTTCAGCATTGGATAATCCCAGCAAATATACACTTTTAGTTCAAGTTGTTTTCTGCTCATTAGGCAGAAACCTGCATTTTTGAGGCTGCAACACTGTGTACCTCCTGCCGGCCGGCATGAACTCAGCTCCTTGAAATCCTGTCGATTTGAACTTGGTTCTGCCTCCCTCAGGACACTGGAGCTTCTGAACAGAGACAGGCCGCAGCGTCTCTTGAGTTTTTTTGTGTTTTTTTGGGGGGAGGGGGTATTTTTTAGGAAAGGTCTACAGGGTGTTCAGGGTCTCACTAGTAGATTGGACTCATAGTGATCTACCTGTTTACAGCCTCCAAAGAGCTGGGATTACAGGTGCGCACTGCCACACCCATTCTTGCTGCTTTGAGTTCTGCTCTCACTTGCTTGCCCACTCCTGCGGGGTGGGCACTATCTGAACTTGAATAGCTCACCAGCCACTGAAGCCCACTGCTGCATTCGCTGGCGTGTTTCTCTGGGGGAGGACTCTTGTGTCCCCAATATTCACCATATATCTGCAGGCTTGAGCCATCTTTCCCACACAGTGGGTCAAGGCTCAGGGAGAAAGCGCCGCTTGCCAGCTCCTTTTTCTGGGTTAAAGCTTCTCTCTTCACTATCTCTGTTTCTATTCTTGCGTCAGATCCTTGCTGGTCCCAGTGACCTCCCCTTCTTCTCTTCCTCACATTGCTATATTCAGTGTCTGGACACCCAACCTCAGAGTATGTTTCTCTGATGTTCACTACTCAGCCATCTTCCCAGAACTCTCCATTTTTCTTGACCTTTTCCACATTGATTACCTCAGTCTTTTGTAATTACACCCACACTCTAGGCCCGTGTTTCAGCTTTTATCTATTTTGAAAATTTGTTAATCATTAATGATTAATGCATTATGAATGCTTTCATATACTCAATGTGATTTCTGTTACAGTCTGTGTGTGGAATTTTGTCATGTGACTTGAACTATCAATAAAAAAAATTCCTTTCTTCCTACTTCACAAAAATTTTTAGGTAATCAGCTTCTGTCTCCTTGGACTTGAAGCCTCATCCGCCCAAGAGCCTTTCTCTGCACATTTTCACCTTTTTTTGCACTTCTTCCTTAGAGCTTCTGTTCAAGATCAAACACTCCTCCATTGCCCTTTAAATTTTTGTCTTCTATATCTTTTGTTAGAAATTGAGATATTTAAGTGAGATCCCCCTAACCTCCAAACAACTTTCAGCCTCAACCTGACCTATGAGTAGATACTCTCCCAAACAATAAGGTGTAATACAAAGCCACAGCTACCTAGCTTCTCTACTTAGATAATTTGTTACATTCTGTCCTTCCTTATTTTCTATGACCTGTTTCTTCAATATATTTTACTTTTCCTACTGGGAATATTCTTCCTCTTGGTCTACAAATACATTTAAATCTTTACCTTGTGGAGAAAAAATATGAGACCTAATATTTTGAAATACCTCTCTTGTTTTCATCATCCTATTTTAATCTTTTTTTTTAATTCTTTCTAAAAACAGTAAAGTACATGTGATAGCCAGGAAAATGTGCTTAAAGATCTCAAATGATAGGAAAGTTAATTGACCAAAAGCACCAGCTGCTATGCTCTGAAATCTATCACCATAATTGTGCCAAGACCAGACTTCCCACAAACTGTTCTAGTCAATGATTGAGCACAGAAGAGTACCAACACAAGACATAGAATGCTTTAAGCGGCTACTTTAGTTTGAGAACACCCTGATAGTCAGGATACAGGTTCATTAGTTTGAACAGTGCCTTGAGAAAGTCTACCCTGCTTTCCTGGCCCTACCTTCATTTAGGCAGACTTGCATTGCCATCTAATGGTTTCTCAACTTCCCAAGATCCCATCTGACTTCCTCTCACTGGAGAAACATTCTTGTATTTTTTTCTCTTCATTGTATTGTCTGCTTTCCAGAAAATCCACACTGAGCACAGCACAGTTGGAAAGCTTATTAAAATACACATCCTCCTAAACACACAACTGAATCAGAATCTGGGGAAGGAACTTTGGATTTCATTTCATGTGAATTTTAAATATGAGTTTGATGCATAGCCCGGTTTGGGAATCCCCCGCTCATATTCATCCTTTGTCATATTCTTAAGGTTTTTACAATCTTCAGCTGCTTGCGATTTGATTTCTGCTACATTATTTCTAAAGTCATTTCTGCATGAGATCCCAGAAGCACCTCCAGCTTACAAAACTCATTAATGAAATGTTCCTCTTCCTACCTTAAAATGCTTACTTTTCCTCTAGATTTTACCTAAGTCATGTCACTGCCATCCCTCCCCCAACCACAAAACCTAGAAGTTGCTGTTGCTAATCTTTCATTCTTCAAGTTGGATCAAACATTATTGAACAGTTTCCTCCCCTCCAAAAGAGAACTTTCTCTTGTTTCTTTTTATTTTCTTATATTTTAGGCAGTGATTGAAGCCCTTCATTGTATATTTGGTAACAAAAGAGTAAATTACTGATATATCTACATGAAATATGTTAAATTATACTTGCGGTGCAATTTTTCCTAACCACTGTTTCAAATGACATTAAGAGGTTCAGTAGATTGATGGCTGAGCTCTGCCTCTTTGATTAATCAGCATGTGGGTGATCTTTTAAAAAATTCACTGAAGCAATCAAAACCAAATCTATTCCAATGGTATTCCCAGAAGGGCTTTCTGGAAGTAGAAGTTGGGATAGAGTTTAGGATAAAACATAACTTAGAGATGAGCACCCCTGAAAGGAAGTGAAGGAGAAAAGGTTGAGCAGAGGAAGAAACTGACCGGCAATGCGGGTTTTACAAAGCTTCAACCAACCAGACTGGGGGTGCTGGAGTGTTCCCGAGTAAATGTCGCCATCATCTCTCTCCTGTAGGCCAAATGGGGGCTTTTCCTAATGCCTCACTCTTGTCCCACACAGGCCACACTGGGAAGGACAAGACATGTAGGGATGACCATAGTTTTGACAGACCTCAAAGAGCTAGAAAGAGAATGTTTAAAAAAATTAAAGACAAAAATATACTATGTGTACCCATTAAATGTGTGGTGACGTTTCTCCTATATATTTTTTCCTCTGTTTTCTGAAGGCATCCAGTCCTGTATTGTACCTTTCCTACTTTTAAAAGAGGCATTTATGGAGACACAACTTTTGACAGTGTTTATGATAATAAAATACAAGCTGATAATGACTTTCTTATGGGGGCAATAGCAAATGGTAGAAGCTATGATAAATTACATAATATAAGCTCTATCTGCAGGACTAGTTACTAACTATGCCTGATGTCTCTCATTCTGCCAGCCGGAGCTCCTTGTCTGTTTTTCTCCATCCTGTTCTGTACCCTGTAGAACTACCTCTTGTGCACTTCCTTAAGAATTTTCCTTGACTTCCACTTTCCAGATCCACCTGGTCCATAGAAAGCACTGGCTGACAATTACAGGGGCAGACAGGTTTGGCTATGTCTTTATTCTGCATCTACCAACAAATGTCACCAAAGCTGCCTGTGTGCTTTACCCAAAGGTCTCAGATCTGCCAGAACAGCTGTTCTGTACTATACCAGTTCTCTGTGTCACAGTGATTCTCATCTTGCTCCTTCAGGACTGCAGATTCCCTTGGTGACTGCCAGCCCTGGGGGAATAGCTCTGTACCTTGTGGTTTCTCTGCACACTCTCCACACATCTGTAAAGATTTATTTTATCCAGGTTCCTCTAATTTTTCAGTTTAAAACTGTCATTTGTTTTCCACCAAGGTCCTATGGCCACATGACTCAACTCTGATGAATTACAGGTCTGGCATGGGGAAAATATCCAATTTTTCAAGAGAAACTAGAATTGAGGTTTACATTTATAATTCTTATGTTTTTGTTATTGTTGACTCAGTTTTTCTTACATGAAGTATTCAGACCAAACAAAGTGTCCCAGTGGGCCACTTGCAATTGGTCTGCAACCTCTGCCATTTATCATGAGAAGCAAATCAAATGAAGCACAGATCCCTCTAATCCTGCCAATATCAAGGAGCCTTTCTGCATGAATAAATGAGAGAGGAAATAAATTTAGTGTTCATAATAACCAGATTCCATATCTCTTAGCAGCACTTAAAGTTACTGAGGCCGGGGAGATGGCTCAGTAAAATAAGTGCTTCCCTGATAAGCGCAAGGGCCTGAGTTCAATCCATGGTTCTGAAAAAAAAAAAAAGGTTATTGAAAGATTTTAAGTAAGTGATAATTAAGAAAAGTAATGTTGTGCCAGGTATGGTAGTACAGATCTGTAATCCCTGAACTCTGGGAAGCTGATACAAGAGACTCACAAATTCAAGCCCTGCTCAGGCAATTTAACAAGTCCCTGTTTCAAATTTGAAGATAAGAGGCTAGGTATGGTGGTATACACCTATAATCTGAGAACAGGTGGCTGAGACAGGAGGATTTCAGTGAGTTCAAGGCTGTCCTGATCTACACAATGAGACCCTGTCTCAAGAATAAATAAAAAATGAGAAAAATCCCAGGGATGAAGCTAAGTGTAAAAGTTTTAGGTTCTCTACCACTACAAACACACCCAAAAGTAATGCTGAAAGCATATTGTTTACATCTGAGATGTTACAAACACCATGGCCTGAAACCACCAAAAGTCTAAAGTTAAACTGTGGCATGTGCAATCCCAAATGAGAACAATATTCAGTAATAATGTAGGCCCTTTGTGGCCAGGTTCTTAGCAAATGAGAGGAAAGAAATAGTCTCTGTGACCACAAGGTCAGCTCTCTCATCTCAATTTCTAGAGATGGATCCCTGAAAGATTATAATAGTTTTTCAAAAGCTTCATTCCAAGTTAATAAAGAGTTTTATTTAAGCATGGAAACCATATCTCTTTCAAGTTGATGATTTTGACATATCCACAGATAGGAAAGCTTAACTCTTTATCATGTGTCTAGAAGCAGAATGGAAAGCAGTCCTTTTTAAAGTTAGAATGAAAATTAATTACTATATTCTAATACACTCTGCTTATTAGAAATTCACCCTAAATGGTAGAAGCTGCATTAACAAAAGCAACAAAATCTTTATACATCTCATATCCCTTATGGTAACAAAGTTTCCTTTCTTTTCTTCCTCTTTCTTTCTTTCTTTCTTTCTTTCTTTCTTTCTTTCTTTCTTTCTTCTTTCTTTCTTTCTTTCTTTCTTTCATTTCTTATTTTTATCATGTGGCTACATGAACCTAAAAATGGTATATGAAACTATAGTGGTTACCTACCTTCTGTAAACTAAAAATATACAAGACTAGAAAACCAAACTACAAATTCTTTAGAGACATATAAAGATTGTTTTTTAATTTTATTTATCTAGAACAGAAAAAAAAAACATTTCTCCTATACAAAATACATCTGCACAAAGACTCTCAGGTTGGCATCTTAGTTCAAACAACTACACTGTAACAAAGGACATTAGACTGGGTCACTCATAAACAACAGGCATTTATTTCTCACAGTTCTGAAAACTGGAAATTTGAGACCAGGGTGCTGCAGTCAGGGGCTGAAAGGAATCCTCTTCAACTTCTCCTTGTGTCTGTACACAGCAAAAAGAGAATGAGCTAGCTGTCTGGCCTTATACTAAAAGACCCTAAACCCATTTGTGAGGGCTCTACCCTCATGACCTAATTATTTTAAGCCTTACTAAAGGCCTTACTTCCCAATATTATCATTGAGGATTACATTTCTACTTCAACATATGAATTTAATGAAACCCAGTCCTGGAAAAGTATTGCTGAATAGGCAGAAATGTTATAGGTCTTTGGTCTCAAAATTTGCAGAACTATCTTAAAATTCTGGGGTGGTCTAAGCACCTGCCTGGCAAGGACCCAGGTTTGATCCCCAGTACCACATGTCATGCTGGCCCCAGAACCCTAGGCATACTGTGTCGGCCACTGAAACTAGGCATGGTGGCACGTGCCTATAAACCTAGGACTGGGGAGGCTGAGACAGCAGGATGACTATGAATCCAAGCTGCACAGCAAGACCCTGTATCAAATGAACAGATAGATAAAAGACTTTTTAAAAATTAAAAAAAATTACAAAATACCCATCACATGAGGAATGGTTGAAAACGATGTGGTATCTTTATACAATGGAGCATTACTCAGTTATAAAGAATGATAAACTCGAAGCCTTCATATTTAAGTGGATGCCACTTAAAGATATAAGTGAAATAAACCAGACCTACATGTGTAAATATTGTATAGTCTTTCCAGTATAAGAACTCAAAAGAAGAAATACAAATAGAAAGGCATAACACAATTAAAAGGAAAGTGAGAACTTGAGGATTGGACAATGAGGAGAGGGCAATGAGAAAAGCTGGGAAACATGACAGAGGCAAAGCCATACATTTATATGCAAAAGATGGGTAAGGCAATAATCCTGAGAAACATCAGCAAGTTTCTGAAACTAGCAGTTAATTGGTAGGATTTTCACACTGACTATACATGCTCATCCCCATGAAGCAAGCAACTGCACTGAAGATAGCAATGTGTAATAGAAGGGTCATGCTTGGAATGCCTGTCATTATGGTCTTCTAAATATGACATACCAAGGGCCGGCGGTATAGCTCAGCGGACTAAGCGCTTGCTTAGGTAAGCGCAGGGACCAGTGTTCGATCCTTGGTTCCCCCAGCCGCGCAGGCCCCGCCTTCGGGTGCGCTGAGCCGGCGATGCAATCCGGGCGCGGTGGCGCGCGCCTGTAATCCCAGCACATGGGAGGCAAAAAGCAGGAAGATCGCTATGAATGTGGGCTGCATGTGCATAGTGAGACCCTGCACCAAAAAAATAGAAAAAGATAAATATGACATACCAATTATTACCATACTATCTCTCAAGTAAAAGTTTTTTTTAATTAGGGTGATAAATGAAACACACACACACACACACACACAAACACACACACACATGTCACAAGACTGTCCCGCTACAATGCTGTGTATGGTTAGATTTCTAAATTTCTGTGTAAAAATATGTGTTTATTCCTATTTTTTAATTTTTTTCTTCATATTCTGTAGAAACTTAAAGTCTAACATATCAATATTTGATGGAAACTACCTGTTCCATGTTATGCCTAAGATGATTTGATACTTAGACAGATAATTAGGATAAACTGAACTGCATATGTTGCAGGGTAATAATAACCTTCTCTTCTGGATGGTTAACAACCTAAGTTTGCACACCAAAAATTAGAGTAAAGGAAGGGATGCAAGGACAGCCAACATTTTGGCCCTAGCCTTTCAAGGACAGTGAAGACTGAGCACATAGGAGAACCTGTATTGTAACATCCTGTAATTCAGTTGTATCCCAAATTTTCTGATCAAGGAGATTATGGGTCCACAGAGGAAAGTGATCATGATGTAGAGTGTGCCTAAGGAGAGCCACATGGAGAGAAAACATTCTCTCTGGCTTTCACAGAGAGCTAATTGGTCAGGCAATGGCTGTGATTCATCCACAAGGCTGACATTGGCCAAGGATCTACAAAGTGCGGTATGGGGTTATAGGATAAATTCTGAGAGTACGTGACTGACCTTATCAGATAAAAAGTTATATTTCTTGTTATATAGGTCTCACTGTATCTTGGTCTTAACCCTCTAGCAGAAAAGTATAAGAATGAAAAGTAAAGCCATATTAATATGCTGAGTTGTGAAAGGCTCAAGTCAACAACTTCTACATATAACCCAGTACTATTGTTGACTGCTGGACTGTGTTGGATTGTTTTGCTGAATTCATGCACCTATAGTATTTAGATGCCAATGGAAGTATTTAGATGCCAATGGAATACCCATCTCTGACAGGACTAAACAAAAAAGGGGGATACAAAGGAAGGACCATTTTGTATTTGTATATACAGAATAATTAGGATAGATACAGCTATTTGCGCTTAATTCATTGAGTAGAAAGATTTGTACTAATAGTGTTTGGACAGGACATCCTGCCCACTTCTTGTACTATGGATAACCACTAAAAAGATAACAATGTACAATGTATTAATTATTGAAACTGCCATATTAATCAGTTTTGAAACTGTCTCATTGTTAATTGTTTCTTAATAAAATAAAAAAATTAAAAGAACAATTCTGCTTCTCCACCTATGAAGCATGCATGACATCACTCAGAAGAACAGGGACATTTTCCTCTCAGACTCAGGTGAAGAATCATTTTTAACTGAAGGAAATATTTATGATACCTAGCCAATACTCTGAACTGCAGTGGACATAATAATCACCACTAAGGTAAATGTTAGATATTTTTACCTCTAAGTACCTGATCTTTCTTCTTAACACTATATGCTAGATTGTCTGCTATGTCTTGGCAGAAAGCACTAACCTAAGGCTGCCTTCAAAAAAGAATTTATATATCAGGCCTGAGAATATTAACCCTACAAAGTTCTATTTGGAAAGTTGGTTTTGGGCTGGTATCAAAGGACTTAGATTTAGGGAAGAATTCCACCTTTGCCAGAGCTGATATGATGGTTCACTGTGCCTTGGCTATTTACACAAACAATATGACTTATAATGAATTTATGCTTTACCCTTGAGATCTAAAATTTTTGTACAGCCAGGCAGAGGATTCCTACATGGCCAACACTCCAACAAAACTGTGGGCACTCAGGGAGCAGTGAACAGCAGCTACTACAGTAGTGGAACTGTGCATCTGCGGATGTGAACAACATGGGTGGAATGTCTGGCATGTCCAGTATGAGTGGTGGCTGGGCAATGTAACTGATCCTGATTAGTGACTCTCAGCCAACTTTTTTAAAGGAAAAAAACAAATCTTTATTTGGTTTGACAGTTTTCACAACCCAGGCTTGTGATTTATGCTTACTCCCACCATTGGAAATTAGGATTGTTTTAAAGACTCAAAGTTCAATATTTTTTGAACACAAGTTATTGAGGATATGACATCAAAGATAAGTAGGCTGTGTAACTGTTAAACAATCTTCAATTTTTCTCAAGGTAGTTATATATTGTAGGATGTACTTAAGCAGTAAGTGTTATTTAGGTTAAAGCACTTGAATTATGTTAAATGTTGCTCTTATACATTATATGGAACACTGTTTGGATGCATGTTGAAAGACATATTGTTTTGTACAATTTAATATAGAAGCTATGTCTACAATTCAAAACAATATTTGACATGTTAATCCTAGTTTCATTTAATAAACTGTAAGGCACGTAAGTTTTTTTTTTTTTTTTTAAGTTAATGAGGAATTTTTGAGATGCAATACCAATACCTTAGAATTTGGACTTGGTGTTTGTATGAAATTCTGAGGCCTTGATATAAAACTCATTGTACTGTGATTTCTTTTTAGGTGTACTGTGCTAAATAAAGCTTGTCAAATAAAACTTTTAAAAATGTAAAACAAAACAAAACTGTGGGCACGAAGTCTCTGACTGCCTATTCTACTATACATTTCACAAATGTTGTCACAAATTGTTACTAGGATGATATGTGCTTGTTTCATGGCACGTTCTGTCCAGAGAGGAAAGAAGTAAATGGATATGCTTCTCACTGTAAAGACTTTGCCTGGAGATTTCCATTATGCTTTGGAACTAAAATGTCCCCCAAAGCCTTATGTGTTCAGAGGCGGGCTTTTAGGTGATTAGATCATGTGGATTGTATACTCATTAGTGGATGATTCCATCAGTGAACCCAGTTAAAAGTGCTATGGGGACATTGATTGAAAGAGGTGAGTCACTGGGGGATTTACTGGGAAGGTTGTGGTCCTGCATTCTCTCTCTGCTTCCTGGAAGCCATGGGATGCACAGCTTTCTCCATCCAACATGCCATTACTTCCTTGAGCTACCAACAATGAAATGAACCCTCTGAAACTGTGAGCCAAAATGAATCTGTTCTCTTCTAAGTTGTGGATGTCAATTACCTTGTCCTGCCAACAGAAACATGACCAATGCAGTTTCCAACAGTTCGTCATATATATCCCAGTATCCAGAATGGAGTCAGTGCCCATGCTAATGAAGAGAAGCTAATGAATAAAGCTTTTGTTCCTGACAACATAAATGCAGCTAAAAAATGAGAATCTGTTACTGAAAAATGGAAAATTGAATATACGAGGCAATTAACAATTCCTGCTACAGAAAATTTTATAGCTAGACATGGTGGCATACATTTGTAATTGTAGCACTTGAGAGGCTGAGGCAATAAGATGAAAAGTTTGGGGCCAGTCTGGGCTACATAGTGGGACTCTGTCTCAAAAAATCCCACAAATAATAAAGAATGAAGCTATTAAAATCAAATATTATGTGTTGGGTTTTTGTTTTTTTTTTGTCTTTTTGAGACAGGGTCTCACTATGCAGTTCAGGCTGGCCTTAAGCTCACTTTGTAGCTCAGGCTGGTCTCGAACTCACAACAATCCTCCTGCCTCAGCCTCCTGAGTGCTGGGATTACAGGCATGCGCCACCACACCCGGTGAGTTTCATTTTTAAAATTATAAAGTTTAACCTGATGTAGTGGCCATTCCTGTCATCTCAGAACCTAGGAGAATTACAATTCAAGAACAACTTGGGCTACATAGACTATTAAAACAGTACAATAAAATAATTAAATATAATTCACTAACATGAATGTTTGTATAACAATTGACCAGAAATCAATCCTGTCTGATGTTTCATTCAAACTATATATATATCAAAGTCTTCAAAAACAGAAGAAATCCAAATCTGAAATTAATGAAAAGAAAGAATTATAAAAAGTAGTATGGAGCCGGGCATGGTGGCGCACGCCTGTAATCCCAGCACTTGGAAGGCTGAGGCAGGAGGATTGTTGTGAGTTCAAGACCAGCCTAAGCTACAAAGCGAGCTTAAGGCCAGCCTGAACTGCATAGTGAGACTCTGTCTCAAAAAGACAAAAAAAAAAAGTAGTATGGAGATTAATGAAACAGACTAAAATAATTGCAGAGTAATTCAAAGAGATTCAAAGAATTGGTTCTTTGAAAGAATAAACAAGACTGATAAACACTTAGCCAAACTTACCAAAATAAAAAAAAAAAACCTATATCAATGTAACTGAAAGTAGAAAAAGCAAAATCTTGATCAGCATCATCAAAGTTGAGGATTTTAAAAACTGCTATGAAAACCTATATCCCAATAAGTTGGAGAACCTAGAAAAAAATGGAGAAATTCCTAAGCAAGTATAATTACCAATTTTGAACTAAAAGGATATAGAAACTCTGAGTAGAACAATAATAGGCAATGAGATACAGGGAATAATTAAAAACTATCAATAAAGAAAATCCCTGGACCCAGTGGATTCACACCAAAATTTTAACAGAACGCCAATGAAGATGAACATCTATGCTCCTAAAACTCTGAAACTGAAGGGAAAAGAGTACTGCCAAAGTAATTCCTAGCATCACCCAGATACCTAAAGTGGATGAAGGGCTTAACAAAAAAAGAAGAATACAGCCCAGACTCCTTAGTGAACACATATGCAAAAATCCCTATTGGCATACTAGCAAACAGAATGTAACAAATCATCAAAAAGATATTGCATCGCCGGGCGTGGTGGCGCAGGCCTGTAATCCCAGCACTCGGGAGGCTGAGGCAGGAGGATTGTTGTGAGTTCAAGACCAGCCTGAGCTACAAAAAAGATATTGCATCATGACCAATCTGGCTTCACCCCAGAGATGCAAGAATGATTCAACATACACAAATGAATAAATGTAATACATCACATAAATAGAAGCAAGGACAAAAATTTCATGGTCATATCAACAGATTCAAAAAAGTCTCAAAATCCAACATTTATTCATGATAGAAACTCTCACCAAACCAGCTGGTGGTACACACCTGTAATTCCAGGACTTGGTAGACTGAGGCAGGAAGATCAGTGTGAGTTCAAGACCCTGTGATCTACATGGTGAGTTCAAGGCCAGTCTGAAATACATAGTGGAACCATGTGTCAAAAAAAAAAAGCAAAATACAGAAACAAAAAGCCTGACCAAACTAAGTACAAAGCATCTTATGCCAAACTGATAAAATCTGCTTATGATAAACCACTGCCAACACCATACTAAATGGAGGAAAACTGAAAGCTTTTCCTCCTAAATCAAAAACAAGACAAGACCATCCATTACCATCTATCCTGTTCAATATAATACTCCAAACATTTGCCAGATGAATCAGACAATAGAAACTCATAAGGGGTATGCATAAGAAAGAAAGAAATCAAACTACCCATATTTGTGTATGATATAATCAATTAGAATAACGAAGCCCCTTCCCCAAGACAAAACACCACCAAAAGAATTCCAGATATAGTAAAGAAACATGGTATAGCACATTCCAAAAACAATGTGTTCCTGTACACCAATAATGAACCCACCCAGAAAGAAAATAGGAAAATAATCCCAGTCATAGTCATATATTGTTTGAAGTCATAGCTTAAAAAAAAATCTATCATCTATCTATCTATCTATCTATCTATCTATCTATCTATCTATCTATCTATCTATCTACACACTTAGGAATTATCCTAAACAAGAAAGTAAAATACCTCTATAATAAAAACTATAATATTTTTTAAAAAGAGATCGAAGGGGCCTGCCAGATAGCTCAGCAGGCTGAAGTGCCTGCTTTCACAGATGTAAGGACAGGGGTTCCATCCCAGCATGCCATGCCTGCCCCACCCCCAGGGCTTGCTGAGACTTTTGAGACTGGTGTGCACCTGTAATCCCAGTGCTTGGAAGGCTGAAATCAGGAGGATCACTATGAGTCTAATTTGTGTAGTGAGCCCCTGTACACCCCGTACTGAATACATAAAATTAATAATAATAATAATAATAATAATAATAATAATAATAATAATAATAAAAAGAGGTTGAAGAGGATATCAGAAAATGCAAAAACATCCCTGGTCCTGAAGAGGCAGAATGAATATTATCAAAGTGGCCATACTACCAAAATATGATATGATATATAGATTGAGTATAATTCCACTTAAAATACCAATAGCAAAGCCGGGCGTGGTGGCGCAGACCTGTAATCCCAGCACTCGGGAGGCTGAGGCAGGAGGACTGTTGTGAGTTCGAGACCAGCCTGAGCTACAAAGTGAGCTTAAGGCCAGCCTGAACTGCATACTGAGACCCTGTCTCAAAAAGACAAAAAAAATAAAATACCAACAGCATTCTTCACAAAGAAAACAAAATCCTGAAGTTTAAATAGACCCAGAAAAGACTCAGAATAGTAAAATGAATCCTGGATAGCAAGAGAAAAGCAGCATGCATAACAATTCAAGATTATTACTAAGCAGAAATGTGGATCAATAGATCATAAGAAAGGATGGAGGAAAGACTCCAGACACATTTGTCTGATCTTGACAAAGGAGCCAAAAACATAAGCTGCATAAAAGATAGCCTCTTTCACAAGGGTGCTGAGAACTGGTTATCCAGATATAGAAGAATGAATCTAGATGCACATCTTTCACCACATAGTACAACAAAGTAGAAGTGGATCAAATTCCTAGATATTAAAACTGAAACAATGTGCTGGAAGATAACATAGGTCCCGTTCTGAAGACAAAGGCATAGGCAGGAACTTATGAACAGAACCCCAAATGTATAAGAAGTAATACCAAGAATCAACAAATTTCAGTTATCAAAAGCAACTACACAGCAAAGGAAACAATGAACAGAGTGACGAGGCAATCTATAGAATAGGAAAACCTCTTTGCCAAATACTCATACAAAAGACTAATATCTAGAATGCATAATGAACTAATAAAAAACAGAACTATAAAAATAAAAGATCCAATAAAAAATGACCATTTAAAATGAATAAGCATCTTCAGAAGAAGATATATAGAACTTCAGCTATGCTCTCAGGACCCCTCCAGATACAACCCAAGCCCATGCCTGGCAAGTATGTGGGAGAGCTTGTGCACTCCACTGTGCTTGCTGGATCCCTCCAGACCCAGCCCAAGCTGGACTTGTGAGTGAGACCTTCAGCCATGCTCTCGGAACCCCTCCGAACCCCTCCAGAACCAGACCAGGCCTGGCGTGTGAGTGAGAATTTCTGCTGTTCTCTCACTGCGCTCTAGACATAGCCCAAGCTCAAGCCCCAATTATGCATGGGAGAGCTTCCACGCTCCTCTTTGCCTGCTGGATCCCTCTGGATCCAGCCCAGTCCTGGCATACAGGCCTGGGGTGAAACTCTGCAGCTAAAGTCCCTACCAAGAGGCTAGGGGCCAAAACCACCCAGCTAATCCAGGAGCAGGACATCTGACCAGAGGAGCACAGTGGGTTCCCTTCCACTAGCTGCAGAAGGAAGAAACTGAGCACAGCAGCCAGACCCAAGCCAGGCACAACTGGATGATTTCAAACTTTGCAGATCTGTACCCAGTAAGCTGAGACTTTGTTAGACCCAGATCTATAAAACCATCCTCCCTCTTTCTCTCTTGACTGAGAGAAGGGGCAAAAGGTAACTGGATTGAACTAGTCTGCCTGGAAAACAACAAATACATCAAAGGGAGGTGATCAGATAGAACTTAGTGGAACTAACTTAAATAAAAATTCCTAATTTAATATCTGCTTAGCTATACAGACGATTGCTTTTACTGTCTAAAATACAAACCCATTACTTACAAAAGTTTGTCAGCTGCTAAATATCATTACCTCTTATTAGTGTTCCTTATTGTACTTCTGTTAATACAAAACTATAACTGTCTTAATCATATAATCTCTCCTGGGTAAGAATTTCAGTAGGTGCTAAGGTTATAATTGCCCCAAAGCTCTATACCAAAGGTCAGAGGACAGTGCTATATAAAATGACAAAGAGAAGGAACAAAATGCAATCTCAGGCCATGAGCCCACCCAAAATAGAAGACACTAGCACAGAAGAAATTGGGAATCACACAGCTGAAATAACTGAATAAATAGCATCTGAAGAAAAGAAACAACTGCAGAAAGGTGTAGAGGAACTCAGATCAGATATAACCTCTGAAATAAAAGAAATCTCTCAATTAATAGCTTCTGAAGTAAAGAATCAACTGTAGAGACACATAGAGGAAACTGGATCAGAAATAATCTCTGAAGTAAAAAAAGAAGCGATAGCTATAATGAAAGAATTAATAACTGCTTCTGAAGAAAACTGATTAAAAAATAGAGGAGAATAGAAAAATGATGGAATCCTTGAATGAGCAATACAGGAAAGAAATAGATCGCATGAAGCAGAGTCAAAGAGATATAGAGAAATTTAAAATCTCAATCACAACCTTGCAAAACCATTTGAGTGAAAGTGAAGATAGAGTTTCAGATCTTAAAGCTGGTGCAGCTAGTGAAAAGGAAAAAAAGATCTCTTAAAAACAACTAGGATGCAGGAAAAAATAATTCATCACCTGCAAGATGATGAAAAGAAGAACATGAAACTAATAGGCATCAGTGAGAAAGTAGGAGTCAATATAAATGATATAAAAAGAATATGGGCAGAATAGCAGAAAACTTTCCAAATATGGGAAACAATCTGACATTCAGGTAGCTGAAGCATAGGGAACTCCAAATAACATCAACCCAATTAAAAACACACCAAGACATATAATTATCAAGATCCCAGAAATCCAGCACAAGAACAATATACTCAAAGCCCTTAGAGAAAAGAAACATCACATTTAATGGAAAACCCATCAGAATAATGGCAGACTTCTCCTCACAAACAATGCAGTCAAGAAGAGGATGGAGCAGAGTACTTCAAGTCCTCTATGAAAACAAATTCCAGCCCAGGCTACTATACCCTGAAAACCTCTCAAGTTTGATGGCGAAGTGAAATACTTCCATGACAAATAACAACTAAAGAATTTCATGATGACAAAGCCAATCCTACATAGACTACTAAAAGATATTCTAGAGAGGGACTAAAATGATCAGAACCCCACAAATGAGAATGGAAGGGACCCATCAAATAAAGCAAACAAATAAACACAGGAAAAAAACGAGTAAACAACAGCAGATAAATAACATGTCAATCGTAAGTCAATAAATCTCAATTATAACCACCAATGTAAATAGACTCAATTCACCAGTTAAAAGAAATAGATTGACACAATGGATTAGGCAGCAAAATCCAACAATATGCTGTATACAAGAGACACACTTAACTCATAAAGAAATTCATAGGCTGAAAGTCAGAAGATGGAAAACAATACTACATGCCCCAGCACCTCAGATAAAAGCAATCCTGTTCTCACACAGTCTCAGCTTCAAACCAAGAATGATCAAACGAAAAAAGAATGCCAGTATACACTAGTTAGGGGAAAAATTCAAGAGGAAGAGATAACACTCATAAATATGTATGCATGAAACACAGGAGCAAAGAAAAAAAGAGACAAGAAGAAAAAATGTCACAGGACTATCCTGCTACAATGCTGTATATGGTTAGATTTATAAATTAATGTGTAAAATATGTAACTGTTTATTCATTTATTTATTTATAATTTTTTTGTCTTTTTGAGACAGGGTCTCACTATGCAGTTCAGGCTGGCCTTAAGCTCACTTTGTACCTCAGGCTGGTCTCACAACAATCCATCTGCCTCAGCCTCCCGAGTGCTGGGATTACAGGCCTGCACCACCACGCCTGGCTTATTCATTTTTTAAATAGTTTTTTGTTTTACTAATTCTTTTTCTATATTCAGTAGAGACTTAAAGTTTAACATATCAATACTTGATGGAAAATACATGCTCCATCTTATGACTGAGGTGTTTGATATTCAGACAGTAAGGTTAAACCCACCTGCATATGTTGTAGGGCAATAATAAACTTCTCTTCTGGAGGATTAACAACCTAAGTTTGAGCCGGGCGTGGTGGCGCATGCCTGTAATCTCAGCACTCGGGAGGCTGAGCCAGGAGGATTGTTGTGAGTTCGAGACCAGCCTGAGCTACAAAGTGAGTTTAAGGCCAGCCTGAACTGCATAGTGAGACCCTGTCTCAAAAAGACAAAAAAAAAAAAAAACAAAAAACCTAAGTTTGCAAGCCAAAAATTAGAAAAAGAGAAGGGCTGCAAGGACAGCCAACATTTTGGCCCTAGCCATTTGAGGTCAGTGAGGACTCAGGACATAGGAGAATCTGTACTATAACATCATGTAATTCAGTTATGGCCCAGATTTTCTGATCAAGGAGATTACGGGGCCACAGAGGAATGTGATTGATGATGTAGTGTGTGCCTAAAGAGAGTCACATTTAGAGAAAACATTCTGTCGGGCTTTCACAGAGAGCAAATTGGTCAAGCAGTGGCAGTGACGCATCCACATGGCTGACACTAACAAGGGATCTATAAACTGCAGTACAGGATTTAGGGATAGGTCCCAAGGCGACTTGACTGACCTTGTCAGATACAAAAGTTACATTTCTTGTTACATAGGTCTTGCTTTGTTTTGGTCTTAGCTACCCAGCAGAAAATTGTAGAAATGTGGTATGGAAAGTGAAGCCATGTTAATATGCTGAGCTATGGAAGGCTCAAGTCATCAGATTCAGTCATTGCCAGTTCTGTGGATGACCCACTACTATTGTGGACTGCTGGACTATGTTGGAATATTTTGCTGAATGCATGTGCCTACAATATTTAGAAGGCTTTGGAATACTCATCTCTGACAAAACTAAAGAAAAAAAGGTGATATAAATAAAGGACCATTTTGTATCTGTATATACAAAATAGGATAGATGTATAGCTACTTTCTCTTAATTAAATAAGAAGAAAGATTAGTACTAATAGTGTTTGGACAGGATATCATGTCTGCATCCTGTGCTATGAATGATTACTACAAAGACAACGATATGCAATGTATTAATCATTGTAACTCTATCAACCTGTTTTGAAGTTGTCTCATCACAATTTTTTCTCAATAAAATTAATTTAAAAAAAGAAACACGAGAACACCCAACTATATAATACAAATCTTAATGGACACAAAAAATCTAATGTCCAAGACCACAATCTTAACAGTAGACCTTAACACTCCCTTATCCCAAAATGATAGATCAAGAAGAAAAACATTAGCAAAGAAGTAGCATAACTGAACCAGAGCTTGAAACAAATGGGCATAGTGAACATATATATAGAGTGTTCCACTCAACAACAGCTGAATACACTTTTTTTTCAGCTGCATATGGGTCATTATCTAAAATAGACCACATACGAGTCCATAGGTTATGCTTAAGTATATGCAAGAAAACAGAAATTGTCCCATGCATATTATCTCACCACAGTGCAATGAAACTGAAAATAAATGAAAAAAGAAACCAGAAAAACCCCTAAGTACATGGAAATTAAACAACACCCTATTCAGCAATCAATGGGTCACAGACGAAATTAAACAAGAAACTGAACAATATATGAAATTCAGTGGATATTCAAGCACAACTTATTGGAATTCGTGGGATGCTAAGGAAGAGGGGAAATTTATAGCTGTGAACTCACACATTAGGAAAACAGAATGAGAACAAATAAACATCCTAATGCTGCACCTTCTGCAGCTAGAAAAGGAAGAGTAAACCAAAACCCAAAGCCTAAAGATGGGAAGAAATCATAAAGATTAGAACAGAAAGTAATCCAATTGAGACAAAGAAAACAATTTAAAGAATCAATGAATCAAAAAGGTAGTTCTTTGAAAGATTAAATAAAATTGATAAGCCCCTAGCTAACCTCATTAAAAAGAGGAAAGAAGAAACTCAAATACAGCAATAAGGAATGAAAACGGGGTAATTATCACAGACCCAGTGGAAATTCAGAAGATCATCAATAGCTACTTTGAGACTATTACTGTCAAAGAACAGGAGACCCAGAAGAAATGGATGGATTCCTAGAAAGGTACAAATTACCAAAACTGAATCAAAAAAGATATAACTACTCTCAATGACTCAACAACATCCAATGAAATATGAAATGTAATAAAAAACCTACTGACAAACAAAAGGCCAGGTCCTGATGGACTCACAGCTGCAATCTACAAGAAATTTACAGAAGATATAATCCCTACATTCCTCAAACTCTTGAATGAAAAGGAAGCAATCCTCCCAACATCCTTCATGGAGACAAATCCAGAGAAAGTCACAACTAAAAAAGAACTACAGGTCAATCTCCCTCATGAACATAGATGCAAAAATCTTCAATAAAATCCTAGCAAATAGAATACAGCAAATCATCAAGATTATACATCATGACCAGGTAGGTTTCATCCCAAGGATGCAAGGATGGTTCAATATATGCAAATCTATAAATATAATACACTATATCAATAGAGCCAAATCTAAAAATCACATGATCATCTCAATTGATACAGAAAAGGCTTTTGACAAAGCCCAAGACTCAATCATGTTCAAAGTCTTACAGAAAATTGGAATAGATGGCTTCTACTTCAATCTGATAAAAACCATCTATGCCAACACAATGGTTAACATAATTGTAAATGGGGAAAAATTGAAATCTTTTGCTCTCAGATCTGGTAGAAGACAAGGATGTCTCCTATCACCCCTCCTATTCAATAGTTCTGATTCCAGAACTATTTCTGGAATCATTAGCTAGAGCCATTAGACAAGAGGGAGAGATAAAAGGAATAAGAATAGGTAAAGAAGAAGTTAAACTATCATTATTCACAGATGACATGATACTCTACCTGGAAGACCCAAAAAACTCCACCAAGAAGCTACTAGAATTGATACACAAATTCAGAAGCATAGTAGGATACAAAGTCAATACCCAAAAGTCAATAGCATTCCTCTACACAGATAACAGACGTACTGAGAGGGAAGTTGGAGAAGCAGTACCTTTTACAATTGCACTATGGAAAATGAAACGCTAAGGAATTCATCTAACTAAAGAGGTCAAAGATCTATTCAATGAAAGTTATAGTACTCTGAAAAAAGAGATAGTAGAGGATTTCAGAAAATGGAAAAATATGCCCTGCTCCTGGACAGGAAGAACCAACATTGTGAAGGTGGCCATATTCCCGAAATTGTTGTACAGATTTAATGCAATCCCCATACAGACACAGTATGGTCCTTATTAATATCCTCCTTTTTTGTTTAGTTTTTGTCAGAGATGGGTATTCCATTGCCATTTAATTATTGTAGGTGCATGTATCTGTATATACAAAATAGATAGATATACAGCTACTTTCTCTTAATTCAGTGAGAAGAAAGAAAGATTTGTACTGATAGTGTTTTGATGGGATATCATGTCTGCATCTTGTCCTGTGAATAACTACTATGAAGACAACAGTATGCAATGTTTTAATTTTTTTTTTTTTTTTTTTTTTTTTTTTTACGGAACCTGGGATTGAACTCAGGCCCTTACACTTGCCAGGGAAGCACTTATTCTACTTAGCCATCTCCCCAGCCCCAATGTATTAATTATTATAACTGTCCTACTAACCTGTTTTAAAACTGTCCCATTGCTATTTGTTTCTCAATAAAATTAATTTAAAAATAAAATAAAATAAAAATGAAGAAGATATATAAAGAATAAAGTTTTGAAAAAAAATTTCAACATCTTTGTCCATTAGAGAAAATAAAAAGATAGGCAGAATCAAAATAGTCAAAATAAAACATATTATGTTTTACTTTAATAAAAATAGCTACCATTAAGAATTCAAGCCGGGCGTGGTGGCACGGGCCTGTAATCCCAGCACTCAGGAGGCTGAGGCAGGAGAATTGTTGTGAGTCCGAGACCAGCCTGAGCTACAAAGTGAGCTTAAGGCCAGCCTGAACTGCATAGTGAGACCCTGTCTCAAAAAGACAAAAAAAAAAAAAAAAAAAAGAATTCAAGGGGCTGGGAAGATGGCTCAGTAGAGCAAGTATTTCCCTGGGAAGTGCAAGGGCCTGAGTTCAATCCCCATTCTGCCAAAAAAAGAAAACAACAGAATTCAAAACACAGCAGCCAGCAATATTGTGGGTGATAAAGGAACCTTTTTACATTGTTTGTTGAATGTAAACTAGTACAAATAGCATGGAAATCCAGGAGTATTTCTTTTAGAAACTGAAAAACAAAAATCCAGTCCCACCAGCTGCATCCCTTCTGAGGTCTTCTCCAGAGAGTTAAAAGTACTACATTTCAGTGATACCTGGGTAGCCATGTTTATGGCAGCACAAGCCCCAGCAGCTAAGCTTTGGAAACTGGCTGTATATCTATCAATAGATGAATTGGTAGAAAAAATGTGACATGTGTACATAGTGAGCTATTTGTAGAAAAATAGGTGCACTTTATATCAAAATGTTAACAGAAATAAATTAAACATAGAAAGCTAACTATCATAGAGATGTGCAAAGTATAAGCAATTTTATTTATTTATTTTATTTTATTTATTTTATTTTTTTTTTTTTGTGGAACGGAGGATTGAACTCAGGCCCCTGCGCTTGCCAGGGAAGCACTATACTGAGCCATCTTCCAAGCCCAGTATAAACAATTTTAAAAGCTACATAAAACATAGATTATAGGAAACAGGGAAGTAGGTACTTACAGAAGGAAAGTGGATTTGAGGATGGAATGAATGTGAAGGAGGGGAGGTTAAAAGAAAGTAAAATGGATTAAAAAATGATGTATACATGTACCAACTTCCAATGGTGAATGAATTCATTATGTATTGTCAACATGTACTAATACTAAAGTTCACAAAAATAAAAAGTAAAGAATATTTAAATGTATGTTTTAATTTTAGTAAAATGAAAAAAAGTTTTAAGCATGTGCTTTTAATAAATTTGATTAGATTTTTTTATATTTATTAAATATTAAAGCATAGGATATACACATTCCTTGTGCATAAAAAGTGTTTATTCCCATTATATTCGTGCTGAGAATTGCTTCCTGCTTGAGTGGATACATTGAAAAAATATTCTATACATAATATATAATCAATATATAAATATATATAATAAATATTCAATATATTACTCAAAGAGAATCAATAATAATTTTTAAAATCTATTCATGTCAGCAAATTAAAAGATGACTATTACTTTCTATAGGGAAGAATTTAGACGAAAGCAAAAACACAATTTAGAAATTACAAAAAAAAAAAAAACTTATAATAATAAGGATGTTAGGGGCCAGGGAGATGGCTCTGTAGAATAAGTGCTTCCCTGGCAAATGCAAGGGCCTGAGTTCAATCCCTGGTTCTGCCAAAAAAAAAAAAAAGTAAGGATATTAGGCACAATTTATGAAAACACAAAAGAGCAATATATTCTGTAACAAAAACATTGCTTCTCTGTTTCCATGTCAACCAGGTAACCTTAGTTTTTACCTCAGTTTTCTAGGTACATCAGAAAAAGGGTTGTTTGAGGAAAATCAAAATAGGTACCTTGTATCCTGGAAAACTGATTCTATTTATATTGAATTTCTTATGCAAAATGTTTGTATAAAAATAGGTTACATCTGGATCTTCATATTTCCAAAGTAAGATTTGAAGACCACTAGTGTTTCCTTCTTTTGAAAGCACCAAATTTAATATTTTGTAATCTTAGATTTTTTTTAAAAAGGTTGATTGATTGATTGAGTGGTTTGATAAAGGGTCTTGCTATGCAGCTTGGACTCAAACTAATCCTCCTGTCTCAGCCTCCCCAGTGCTTGGATTACAGGTATGCAACACTGCAAGGTTTCAGTGGCATGACCAGGGTTCCAGGGCCAGCAAGGCGTGAAGTACCGGGCATCAAACCCTGGTCCTTGTGCTTGCTAGGTAGGTGCTTAGACCAATGAGATGTCTCCCCAGCCTGTAACCTTAGTTTTTAAAGCTAAGGTTTAAGTCATGGTCCCAGAAGCCTTTTCTGAGAGGGGTATTTTTGTTCTGAAGGTCAACTGACTCCTGAGCAAATCACCCTTTAGATCCTGTTTGCTGTTTAGAGTGAGCTTTGCTCAGTCTGTTCTCTGCTTGCCCTTTTTGATGCTTCTGTTCCTATGAAAGTCAAATTTTAACAACATTCATCAGGAAGAGAAGCTGCTTAAACTACAGATTAAAGGAGAACTTTGAATGTCCCACTCTGCTGACCAGCTAGTCAATGTCTGTCTCCATTTCTATCAATTTTTTGTTTTTATTTATCAATATGTTATGTAGTGCATATGCCTTCATGATTTTGAATCTGTCTTATAGTTGAGCTTTGTTTCATTATGTTGGGACCTTTTTAATTTCTTTTCTTTTTTTGGTGGGGGGAGACTTTTTTAATATCTCACCATCCTTTCTCACATAATCTATTTTCTCTAATATTAATACAGCAACTCTAGCTTCCTTTTATCTTCTACAGTTTTCAGTTCATTTTTAACTTTTTTACTGTTACTCTAGTAATCAAATATAGCTGTGTTTTGAAAATAATCTGAGCTGAGGATATAGCTCATTGATTACTTCATGAGACCCTGGGTTCTATCCCCAGCAGCACACACGCATACACATGCACACACACACACACACACGCAATTTAACAAGTTCTTTGCTCAGTAAAGTGTCATATGCGTGCGCACATACCTGGACTCATCTCTAATCTTACATTATGCTTTCTATTGTCAGGTTTCTTTCCATGACCCTTTAACTTCCTCTTGTCTTTTCTGGAAACTGAGTTATTTCTTTGCTAGTTTTTGTTGGTTCATCCTACCAAATCCCTAGGTAGATTAATTTCTACATGGATGCTAATTTCACTTTCTTCCTCCGTATTGGCCTATTATTAATAAAGACATTTATTAATTTTTGTCTTTCTTGTAAGTCCCAGAAAATGTAAACCATAATCTCGTCACATATTGCATTTTCCTTAAGGCTTCCTTTATTTTCTTCTGAGGATGCTATTGAAGTGTGCTCAGTCTTCTCATGCTTTTCTCAGTAAAATGTTTGACCCCTTCCAGTAATGATGTTTGTTATTTGCATTTTAAAAATTTAAATATAAGTTATCTACTGGTATGTTCATCCTTTTAAAAACCAATTCTGTAAGCTAAACGAACACTTCCTGTCACATAACCACAACCACAGATAAAAATTTGAATGATTCCATCATTCCTAAAAGTAATCTTATACCATGTTGTGGTCAACTCCTCTTTGCTCCACTCTGGCAAACACCGATGTCTTTTCTATTATAATAGTTGTGTTCTCCAAATGCTAAACAAATAGTTTTACAAGTAGTTACTCTTTTAAGTCCACTTTCTTTCAATTACCACAACACTTGAAATTCATCCACATTGTTTTGTGATTCACTAATGTGCTCCTGTTTAATGCTGCAGTGGACTCAAGTAAGTCAATATTCTATAATTTGTGTATCCATTATCTAAATGAAGGGATGTTTTTAGTTTTTTGCAGTTACCAAGTCACGACAAATATTCACATCCAGGTTTTTGTGTGAGTGTAAATGTAGTGATTTCCCTTGGACAGACGAGTAGATAGAGGACTGTAAAGCTGTGTGCCAAATGTGTGTGTGACTATAAAAAAAATTGCCTACTGCCTCCGCAGGTCACTGAATCCTTCCGAGTGCTCACCCTACCAGCAGAATCAGAGATTCAACTTATTTTCTATCCTCACTAGGTTTTTGAGACTGGCTTTGGTTAAGTCCCTAAGTTGCTCAAACAGGTCTCAGGCTTGGGAACTCCTCTGCCTCAGCCTCCCAGGAGGCTTATGTTATGGGTATGGGCCAACACACCAGCTTTAAGCCATTCTAATAGGTGTGCAATGGGAGCTTACTGTGACTTTTAATTAGGTTTCTTCCTTCATAACTAATCATATTGAGTAACTTTCCAGGTGTTTTTCATGGTTATATCTTCTTTAATGAAGTGTCAGTGTCTATGCATGTTTTTGTCTACTCTTTTATTAGTTTTGTTTTCTTATGATTTAAAAATTGACTGTTGAAGTTATTTATGTAGCCTGTGTACAACTACTTTAACAGATTGAAAACATTTTCTGTTTTTGTCTTATCCTTTTATTAGTAATAATAGAAATTCTAAAAGCAAAAGTTGTTCTCTTTTTAATATATTTAGTACAGGGTCTATATGGTCTCACTACACAGATAAGACTGTAGTGATTCCTCTTTTTTCAGCTTCCCAAGTGCTGGGATTACAAGTGCATGCCACCTTGCCAAGTCTCAGTCACTATCTCAGCCTGCCCCAGGGACAGGGTTGCCATGGCAAGTTGGGGGATCAAACTCTGACCCCTGCGTTTGCCTAAGTAGGTGCTTTAGTTTGCTGAGGTATCTGGCTGGCCCAGAAGTTGTTCCTTTTGATGAAATTCATTCTATCATTTTTTCTCATATCGATCATGCTTTTGGTATCATATCTAAGAAATTATTTCCTTGGGCAAGGTCACAAATTTTTTGTATTTTCTTCCAAATATATACTGAGTTTCAGGTTTTGTATTTGTCCTTTTTTTTTTGGTATTTCAGGGAAGGGTTTACAGGGTGTTCAGGGTCTCACTACTAGATTGGTATCATAGTGATCTGCCTGTTTACAGCTTCCCAAGAGCTGGGATTACAGGCATGTGTCACCACTCCCAGTCTCAATTGCCATCTCAGTGCACCCTGGGGCAGGGCTGTCATGCAGGCCTGGGGATTGAACCCCAGACTCCTGTGCCTGCTTGCAGGCACTTTAATCCACTGAGCTATTTGATTGGCCTTATAGTACATTCTGAATCAATTTTTGTACAGAGTTTAGGGTATACAGGTCACAGTTTATTATTTGAAAATCAAATTAAGCCAAGACTATTTGCTGAAGACTATATTCTTGCTACTATAAGTCACCTTTGTGCCTTTGTAAAAACTTATTTTCGTATATTTTTTCTGAGGTCTTTACTTCTGTTCTACTAATTTCTATGTTTGTTTGAAAAGTATCCTGTCTTCACTGGCTCTTTAAAATAAATCCTGAAGTCAAGCCGTGTGTGCTGTTGGACTTTTATTTTTTAGTATAACACTGACTATTCTAGGTTTTTTGCCTTTTCACACAAACTTCAGGATATTTTGTTTGCCTGTTAAATGTCTTCTAGATTTTGCTTTGTTATTTTATCCATTTTTCTTTATTATTTGATTTGATTTGATTCATTTTATCTGTTGTCAATTTTTTTGGCATAATGTTGGTAATATTTCCTTTCTATCCTATCTGTAGGCTATATTGTAATATCCCATCTTTCACTTCTGATGTTTACAATTTGTAGCTTTTCTCTTGATGCTATATTTTACTTACATTTATTTCAAAATATGTTCTAGTTTACCTTTCACCTTCTTCTATTAGTTATTTAGGTGTGTGCTGTCTGTTTGGTGTTGAATTTCTGAGACTTAGACATTTTCTAGGCCTTTTTTGTGTTATTGATTTTTAATTAAATTTTGTTATGATCTACCTATATGTATGATAGTAGTTTGATTATTTAAATTTATTCAAATTTGTTTTTTATTTCAGGTTAAGGCCTGGTTGGTGAATACTCTGTGTACAACTAAAAATCATGTGTACTCTGCTGCTATCTGTGTGGACTGTCTTATGTCATTTTTAGTTTGAAAAGTATCCTGTCTTCACTGGCTCTTTAAAATAAATCCTGAAATCAAGCTGTGTGTGCTGTTGGACTTTTATTTTTTAGTATAACACTGACTGTTCTAGGTTTTTTGCCTTTTCACATAAATATTGTTGAGGCCTCTTATACCCTCACTTATATCGTATTGGTTCTACTGGTAGCTAAGAGAGTTGAAGATTTGAACCATAATTTTGTATTTCTCTTTATTTGTTAATAATTTCATCAGTTTTGCTTCATATTTTTGAAATTCTCCTACTACTGCCCACATTATGCCATCTCTTTGGTAAAGTGACCACCTTGTCATCATGTAATAAACTGACCATCTCTTCATCCTTCTCACGGTCCTTGTTTTTAGGTCTACATTGTCCGATTATTAATATAGCCATATCAGCTTCCAACTGATTCATGTTTGCATGGCATATCTTTCACATTCCATTTCTTTTTTAAATTCACATATGTTAATTACACATATCGATGGGATTCAGTGTAACAACTCTTTACCTACATGTATGTTCACTGGTCAGCTCCAGCCCTCACTGTCACTCATTCTTAATGTCCAGTAATCAGAATAGTCAGGGCAACTTTTTAAAAATCCATGTCAGCAGCCAGATGTGGTGTCATAGCCCTGCCATCCCAGCATTCTGGAAGTTCAAGTCCAGCTGGGCAATTGCATGACTTAGTGAGACCTAATTTAAAAAGAAAATTAAAATGGGTCAGCAGTGTAGCTCATATATATATATGCCATTGTTTTTAAAACAAATTTCATATAGACTATTCTTCAAAGTTTAGCATGAGGGCTAGCAAGATAGCTCAGGGGATTAAGAGCCTGCTTAGGCAAGCACAGGGACCCAGTTGGACCCCTGGCACTACATGCAGTGCCAGCCCCACCCTCAGGTGCGCTGAGCCCACCAGAGTTCAGACATGGTGAAGCATGCTTATAATCCCGGCCCTGAGGAGGCTGAAAAAAGGGGGATCACTACAAGTCCAACCTGCATAATGAGGCCCTGTACCAAATACATTTAAAAAAGTTTAATATGGCAAGTTACTTCTCTTCCATACCAAGAATTTAGATATAAATAAACTGAAGAATATAGATCATAGTAAACTATAATAAAATAAAGTTATTTTTTACTATTGCTTTCAAATAACAATTTTGTTGAAATGTTTATATACCACAATTTCACTCTTTACAGTATGTGATATGATGGATTTAGTATATTCACAGAGTTGTACAACCATCATCTAATTTTCAGTTATACTTCTTACCTCCAAAGGCACCTATAAAATAATTCTCTCTCTCTCTTTCTGGTCCTGGAAATCAGATATATTTTTGTCTCTGTGTGTTTATTTTGTACATTGTATGTCAATGGAATGATATCACTTGCTCATTTCTGTCCCAATTCTTTTACTTAGCAGAATATTTTCAAGGTTCATACATGTTGCAGCACATAATTTCTGTAGCTAATACTATCCCTTTGACTTTATCCAATTTGTTCATCTATTCCATACTCTATTAACTTAACAATTTCCAGGGACCAGGAAGATGGCTCAGTAGAATAAGTGCTTCCCTGGCAAGCGCAAGGGCCTGAGTTCAATCCCTGGTTCCACCAAAAAAAAAAGAACTACAACAAAAAAACTGAACAATTTCCATGTTTTTCTAAAATGAATACTTATTAAACATTCATATACAAATTTATGTGTGGACATAAGTGTTAAGTTCTGAATGTACGCTTAGGAGTGGAATTTCTGCCTATGGAAATTTTTTAACTTTTGGAAGAATTTTCCAGCTGCTTTCAGAGAAGTTGCACCATTCTGCAATCCTACCAGCAAGGTATGAGGGTTTCAGTTTTTTGACATTTGTTACATTCCTTTAACATTAGTTGCCATGAAGCAGTGACTCCTTGTGGTTTGATTTGCATTTGTCTGATGATTAGTGATATTTGCATGCATTTTTAGGGAAAAAAATCTACTCTGTTCTTCTCTGCACTTTTAAATTGTGTAATTTATTATTCATAACTGAGTTACATATATATATGTATTATATATTCTGAATACAAGTTCATTATCAGATATATGCCCTGCAATCATTTTTTTCCCATTCATTGGGCTCTCTCTTTTTTTTATTTTTGATACAGGGTCTTGTTACACAGCTTGGACTCATAGTGATCCTCCTGTCTTAGCCTCCCTAGTGCTAGGATTATAAGCATGTGCCACCATGCCCAATTCTGGGATCAGCAATATTGGGGATTGAACCCAGACCTTGCAGTTGCCAGGCAGGTGCTAATGCTGCTGAGCTATCTCTTCAGCCCTGTCTTTTTTTTCTTATTTCTTTTTTCTTTTTCTTCTCCTCTGTGTCTGTCTCCCTCCCTCCCTCCATCTCTGTCTCCTTGGCTCTTTTATTTTCTTAATTGTGATATTTATATGTAATGATGTTCAATTTTGATTACTAGGGCTGGCCAAATAGCTCAGCAGACTAAAGCACCCGTTTAGGCAGAACACAGTGGCCGGGGTTCGATCCCAGGAGTGCCATGTCAGCCCCATCCCCGGGGCACGCTGAGAAGGTGGCTGAGACTGGGCATGGTGGCACGTGCCTGTAATCCCAGTGAAAACAGGAGAAATATTATGAGTCTGATTTAGTAGTGAGACCCTGTAGATCCTGTCCTAAATACATTAAAAAAGAAAAAGAATATTACTTCCTTTTGTTACTTAAGTTTTTGGCATTATTTCTTTTCCTAAGAAACCATTTCCTAACTCCAAATCGTGAAATATATTTGCATCCATAATTTATAGTCAGAGGTAGAAGTCCAACTTCATTCTTTTTCACATAGATACCTAATTGTACTCAGGCCATTTCTGAAGACTATTTTCTGTCTTGGAACTCTTATTGAAAATCATTGACCACAAATGTAAGGGTTCATTTCTGGAGTCCCCTTTTGTTGAGCTATATTTCTGTCCTTATTGTCAGTACTATCCTGACTTAATCACTATAGCTTCGTTGTTTGGAAATTTGAAAACATACAATTAATTTCTCCAGTATAATAATTGGTATGAGAGAGCAGAAATCTACTGTGTAGCTATTTGTGTAATATATCTTAACTAACCATCATATAACTTGAACCAACATTGTACCAGTTCATACATGAGATGCTTAGAACAGTTTTACTTAATCATGCATTTTGCCTCTATAATTTAAATAGGTATACCTTATTATGCCTTTGTTTTAAATGAGAAGTTATCTTCTAAAGTTATTAAGAAATAAAAACTTTTTTATTGAATCATATATTGACCAATTTCTCCACTTTGTCTCATGTAGATCTGAATTTCCATCTGGTATTACTTCCTTTCAGCATGTAGAACTTCCTTTAACATTTATTTTAGAACACATCTGGTCATGACAATTTCTCTTAATTTTCTTAAAATCCAAAAATATCTCTACTTCACTTTCATTTTTGAAAACTGCTTTTCCTAGATATAGAATTCTAGATTCTGGAAATTTCCTTCCTTTTGCACTTCAAGCATGTTTTTTTCATTTAATTAATTTTGGTTTGTGTTGCTGTTGACTAGCAGTCATCAGTAATCCTTGCTGCCTTGCAGTTAATTTGTCTTTTGTTTTCTTTTATGATTACTTTTCAGATTTCCTATCTTTCATAATTGGCAGTTTCATTCTTATATGCCTGCAACTAGTTTTTGTTATATTTATTCTGTATGTGATTCATTTGGCTTCTTGGGTACTGACAGCCAGACTTGCTATCATTAGTTCAAATACTTTTTTTCTGTCCCAATATCTTACTTCTCCTACCATTCTAGATACATGCATTTCATTCTGCGTGTTTTTCCTGATTCACTGAAGTTCTTTTTCTGTTCTTCAGACATTTTCTTATGCTTTATATCACTCTCTTCAGCTCACAGATCCTTTTTAGTGTACAGTATGCCATATCTCATGAACTGCTTATTGATATCAGAAATTTCAACACTTTCAATATGTATTCTCTATTTCTAAAACTTTCCCTTGGGCTGGGCATGGGGGTACACGCATGTAACCCTATCTTTCAAGAGGCTAAGGCCGAAGGCTAACTGTGAGATTGAGGTCAGCCAGGGCTACACAGTGAGTTCAAGGTCAGCGTGGACTACATAGTGAGACCCTGCCTCAAAAAATGAACAGATAAAATTTCTAAAATTAAATTAAATTAAAATTTCACCTGGTTCTTTTTTATAGAATACATACTTTAAAAAATGTATCTAGTACAGGGTCTCACTATGCAGCTTGGACTCATAGTGATTCTCCTGTTTTCAGCCTTCCCAGCACTGGGATTACAGGCATGGGTTGGCATGACACATGGTGCTGGGGCACAAACTGGGTCCCTGTGCTTGCCTAAGTAGGCAGCTTAGTCTGCTGAGCTATCTTGCTGGCCCCTAAAATACATACTTTTTAGGAGAGTCCCCATCTTTTCACTCTTTATCCCAATACAGTATTTCTAAATCTTAGATCATATTTTTTAAATTCTGCTAATTATGACATTGCCATTTTCCTTGGATGTTTTTGCTGACTTTTTTTTTCTCATGAGTAACATCAAATAAAATTATTATATTCTGAACATTAAAATGCTATAACCTTGAGAGTTGGAATGTAGTTGCTTTTTAATGGGTTTAAGTTTTTCCTTATTTATTCATTAACTGGCAGATCAACTTGTCTATGTTAGTCTGTGTTCTAGAGCTGACGCATCCTTTCCCCTAGTTATGTCCTGTCTGAGATCTCAGAGCAAGTTTTCTTCTAAATTATAACCTTTTGGAGGTCTTAAGAGGATGTTCAGGGTGTTCCCTAAATTCTCTGTACTTGTTGGTGGCAACTCTAGTCTTTCAGCAATCTGGAGTCTTCATTCAGTTCATAGCCCCAAGGGCCTGTTTTCTTCCAGGCAGTGCAGGTCTTTGCCTGGTGGTAGCTTAACTGTTGAAGCAAATAAGCAAAAGAATCCGTGTGGGTTTCTGGAGTTTCTTATCTGCATTGCTCTGTTATCTCTGGTATTTTGCTCCTCTTTATAGTATCAATTGTCTCTGAAATTCATTCTTTCCTCCTTTGAAGGAGATAGCTCTTTTCTTTGGCTTCCATGATTTTGTATTTTATTTATTTATTTATTTTGCGGAACCAGGGATTGAATTCAGGTCCTTGCACTTGCCAGGGAAGCACTTCTACAATTTTGTATTTTAAAAAGGGTCCTCATGGAGGAGGAGTATTCTAGAGAGAATGTGGAACTTACTTTATTTCAACGTTAGAGTGTCACATTTTACCCATAGTCCAAATACGGAGTTGTTTTATATATTATGTAGACTAGTAGTTGTGTATCATGGGAGGCTAAGTCCAATATTCACTTTATGAATGGAATCATAAAGTCTTCATTTGAACATTTTTTAAATATATAATAGCTACTTTATCTTCTGTTTCTGGTCATCAATATTTACAGTCCTAATAATACAATTCTGTCAATTTTTAAATCTACTGATTCTTATTCATGGTGACTTTTTTGCTACAAGTTTGATAATCTTTATACGTGAGCTGTTCCTTGCTGGATCTTGTTTTGCAATGATCCTAAAAGTTGATGGGAGTATAGGGTATGCTTTTCTCCAGAATGATTTGTAGTTGCTACTGAAGGAGGCCAGGGGGCGCTACCACGATGGGTCCACTTTGGCTGGGTTCCTGATCCTGAGCTCAAAGCACATCTCATGTTTTGCCTTTCTACCTTTTGGCAATGGCCTGGTCTTGTGATCTCAGTGGTGATACTGGCATTCACTCTCCAAGTACCTCCACCTTCTCAGTTTCTATTTACTCTCCATTCCTCACTCTGATTCTAGTATCTTTTTGTTTTGGTTGGGTATTGACCTACAGTGGGCAATCACAGCCTGTCACCTAGTTCCCTGTGTGGTTTTTATGAGATTTTTGGAGGAGTCGCGAAATAAAATTTAGCAGCTGTCCTGCAAAAAAGAAAAAAATTAACTGTTCATATGTATTTCACATACTAACAACTGTGCTATCTGGTCAGTAAGCTGGTTTGGCGTCAGTTACCAAAGGTATCTTGAGGGAAGATCGGGAGTTCTACAGCCCAGAAGAGTTCGCAACACTCACTAGAACTCATCTTTTTGGCACAGGGCTGTATACCATATCCAGTGAAGTGGATCTGAAAGGTGTATTACAAAGTTTATAGGAACTTTTTAGGCAGGAACAACAAAAGCATTATGTGAAATATAAACAAGCACACACATTATCCTTTACCATTTCTTAAGCACATGTTGTTTCTTGAGATCTTAGCTAATAATATCATAAAGCAATAACGCTAGCAAAATATTTTTAAAATGTGTAATCAGGATAAGAAGATAATTTCCTACAGCACATATTTTTCACTGATGTTAGGAGCCATCCAATATTTCCAAAGAAAAAGACTCCTTTTAAATAACAGACAAAAAGGCACATACCAGTGGGGAATACAGTGGTGTTTCTTGCTATGGTAATAATGGTTAAAAACAAAACAAAAAAGTTTTGTTGACAAAACTAAAATGTATCACTGGTAAAACAAGACAGAGAAAGGAATAAATATGAAGTGGAAGATTTGAATAAAAGATTTTGAAAACAGGAATTATGGAAGCTTTGCTGTGCAGCTGGGTTAGAAGCACAGAGGTTTGTAAACCTCCCTCAGTTTCTGGTGTTTTGTAAATTCTGTTCACTATTCAAATATACAGAAAGCAACTTGCTTTTTCAATGTACCAAAGTAAAAACAAAACAAAAACCAAATGACACATATCTTTATAAACAACTTCTATGATAAAAATAAAATCGATGAAAATTGACACAGATCATATATGTGAAATTTTAAAAAGATTTAAAGAAAAGCATATAAGTCTTCATGTGATAATTTTGAATGAACAAGATATTTGAAACAGTTTAACTTCATACACTTGGAAATAGAACAGGAATCTTCTGTATCATGCAGATGTTTGATATTTTTTTAATAACAAACTTTTGTAACCAGTAGTATGTTACCTATCAGGTATACATTTTTAAAAATTAAATCTAATCTTTTCCTTCAAGGTAAATACTGTAACAATAACTAAAAACATCATTACTTCCAAAATAGCTTCTGCTAGAAGAGCATTTGGAAAATAGTTGAAAATGTTTCACAGCTTTGTAATTTTTCCTGAAAACAATTAAAAATATAAATGCTACATATATAAAAATTCCACATTTGTAATTTTAAAATCACAGAAATAAGCAGTTTCTGACCTGCTTAAATAACTCTCAGATAAATGGTTTTGAAACATTTTGTAACTACTTGTTGAAAATTTCTAAGTGTTACATCTTCTAGTTTGCTGAAGAAACACACAGAAGGGAACATGAACATTTATTAGTGAAATTATGTTCTAAAAACCTTTGTATAACTGATGGAATAGTAGAACACTTTACAATTAGAATCTCAAGCCAATAGGCTAGGTCTCAAGTTTTAGCTTTAAATTTTGTGAGATTTGGCAATTAAATCCCAGTATAAAAAAAAAAAAACAAAACTCTTCTTAGAACTAGAATTTTGAATTGCTGTATTGTAGTCTTTAACAAGAAATATTTTAAAAAAATATTCACCCTCATTGCTTTTATTTGGGCTATTAGTAAATTTTGAATCAGTTTTATCTTTGTTTTTAGTACAGAAGCATATGTGTATTAGGATACATGTACAAATATTCTCTTTTAATGAAGAGACACATAATTTTTGATTTATAATACTCGGTTATAATACTTAACCAAGGCTACTACTTATAACAGTTTTAAAATAGCCAGTAAAATTTATTTTTCTTAAAGAGATTCACAAAAGTAAAAATGCTTTCGCATATGTAAAATGAAAAAAAAAGGCATATTTATAGTTGAAATTTTAGTGCATACGCTAAATTTATCTAGATTTTATTTTACAAATACACACATATGTATATCTTCATGTAGGTTCATTCTTAATTTAAAATTGTTTCCTTTCTACTTTATGGAACTGTTTATAATACATTTTAAGGTTTTGGCACAGATTGAAGTTCAAAGAAATAACTGTACAAGACTAAGTTCTATTGTTACTAAGGATGGATCTCCATAACCAGCCCTCTGTATGACAATGACATTTGTTTCATTTAGTCCATTGGTTATCATTTTCATGACCTTTATCTAAATTTTAATCATGTGGCTTAACTATAAAGAGAAGTTTCCAAGAAATAGTCTGACCAAGTTTTGCGGCTTTCAAATTGTTCTATGTTCATATGGCCTATGTAACAAGCAGATAAGTTAAAGGAAAAGAAGATTTCTGCAAGGGTTTAGTTTCTTCTCACAATTACAACAGTGTCCAACAGCAGTAAAATATGGTTTATAGACTAGAATTATTAAGTGCATGCAACAGGATAGAGAACCGAATTTACACAGGATAGAGAATTGAAGACTATCATTGAGAGGTGTGGTCCTGGACACAATCACATATGACATTTTTTTTTTAATCAATGACTATTACTATCAGAAAAAAACAGTCATTGACACAGCAAATGAAACTTATAAGGGAAATGAAAATTAAGAAGAGGAAGTCACATTCTCAATGACCAGATTAGAATCAAAATAAAATTGGAGAAGTAGTAAGTAAACAAAATGAGTAAGTCATTTGGGTGGGCTAAAGCAAGGGGGGATACCAAATTTCAAAAGGAGGCATGACTAACTACTATTAGCAAGTATTAGGGAAGAGAACAGGGATTTTACCAACTAACAAGCTAACCAGGATCAAAGGAAACACTGTTATCCTTTAAAAAGCAAACAAGGCATTGTAGAATGTATGCCTTATTAAAATTTACCTGAACTCCTGATTCCTACTGGAGTATCATTTCAAACTTTTAAGAGTTTTTTTTTTTTTTTTTTACAGAAATGCCATTCAGTATAACAGCAAATGTGAAGAATCTAACCACTCAGACTGAAATAGCAACAGACGAAAAACTAGTTTCAATGCAATATTGAAAAAGGATGACTTTTTTTTTTTCCTCCTGGAAGAGATGAAGTAATTGAATAATAGTCTTTAAATAAGGACATACAGTTCACAAGATAAAAGAGTAATTGAAATCAGGCTCTCATGTAAAAGTGGCTTATTTGTACTCAACTTTCATGAAAGATCGAATGAGAAAATCAAGTTAAATTGTATTAGGAAGTAGTTAATTTTAAAACAAAAGAACTTTTTAAAAAAGGATTGAATAAAAATTAGAACTGTAACAGTCTGGTAGAATTTCCATAGATTGATTTCTACTCTTCTTCAGTGGTGGACTGTGGTAAGATACAGGAAGGGATTAAACATAAAATTTGTAAATTTTCTCTTTGGACCCCAGCTCTTGTGGTCTTTTTGTTTGTTTGAGGCAAGAACTAAGATAAATAATTTGCCCCGAGTTGAAAGCTATAAAAGAGGAAGTTTGTAGTTCATTCTTAAAACCACTACTCATGTCAGGAGACATTTCTTTAAAGAAAAGTAATTGATATATGCTTAAATCTGAGCAGTATCTCCAGCAAGTATCTGAAAGCAGATCTGTAACAAAAGAACCTGGAATATATAGACAGAGGGCAGAACTTTAAGGAAAGAGTGTTTCTATTTTCCTGAATATGCTATTTTTTCTTTTTTAAAATTTTTACTTATTTTACAAAGGATGCATATTAACTACAGGGCATTCAGGAGGCAGAGACAAGACCAAAAAGTACGTGTGCAATCCATAGCTGAGGGGAGAAAACTCAGGAGTATTCTGGGACTTTTTTCTGCTTCACATGTCCACATAAATACTGTATAATGTAATTTGAGGTTTCGTATGTATTTTAAACGCTTACACAAGCAGGCAATGTTCTATTATCATGAACTATATTAGTATGCTACATTTACACGGTCATTTTAAATTGCTGTTGTAATTTGCATACCTTTGATCATTGAAGTATTTCCCATTGTTCATTATTAGTAACAACTTCACTAAGTATCCATAATTTTGTTTTGTTTCTTTCCTTAAGTACATAAAGTGACGATACAGGGCTTACTCAACCAAGTTATTTGTGCTGGACACTGCATGAACTGGGAAAAATAAGTGCTTAAGGCAAAAAAATCTCTACTTTCGATTAATGTTCATTGCCCTAGAACAGGAGAGCTGAGAAATAGGCAACAAAATGCTCACCTTCTTTTAAAGTAAATCTAAATTGTTGGGTTAGAGATCAACTATACTTAGTATATGTAAAAAGGCTCTAGAATTAAAGTCCCTACAATTAAAAATTATTACGTTTCTGTTTAACAAATAGCCATCCATGGCGACTTCAGACTTTTTTTTGTACCAGAAATTGAAATCAGGACCTTGTGCTTGCCGGGCAGGCGCTGTGCTGCTGAGCCATCTCCTGGCATCAGCCACTGTTGTGGGGCCCCAGCAAGAGTGAGCCGGGACCCGCCAGCCGCAGAGAGGGGAAACGGGGAGGGGAGGCGCCTCCTGGGGCCTCTGGCTCCCGCTTCCCCGCCCCGCAGGCAGGAGCAACCTCCGCCCGCCGCTTCCGCGCTGCGCAAGGCGCGGTGGGGAAGACCAAGCGCGAGGCTGCTGGGCGCGCGGGTTAGCGCGTGGGCAGAAAACAAACTTTGTTCTGCGTGAACTTCATCGGCGCAGCGCGAGTTTGGGGAGGGACTCGGAGAGACTAACACTGTGCGCAGGATTTTTAAAAATAAAAACTCTTTGGCTCGAGGAGGAAGGAAGCAGGGCCGGCTCGCGCACGATCCCTGAGGCGCCGGCGGGGCTCAGCAGGTGGCCGTCCGCGTCCAGGGCTCCTTCGCCCCGCCGCGGGTGCCGGGGCCCGCGTCCTCCACGCGGTCACGCCCCGAGCTGCTCTCCCCCAGTAGGGTGTCGCAGCGCCCTTGCGGCGAAGAGGAAGGAGGCAGGGCGCCCCTCTGCGCACTCCGAGACGACGCGGCGCTCGCAGCGCGCCCCGGGCCCCGAGGGGCGGGGGCGATGCCGCGGGGGGCGGGCGCGGCGCGAGGGGAGGGGAAGGGGTTCTCGCGCGATTGGGCGAGGTTTCCGGTGTTGTGACTGAAACCCGTCAATATGGCGGCGATCGGCCGCGGCCGCTCTCTGAAGAACCTCCGAATACGAGGTAAGCCCGCCGCAGCCTTCGCTCCTCACCGCTGCCCAGGCCCGCCACTCCTAGCGCGCGTCTCCTCCTGGCTTTGGGTGGGAGAAGTGAGCCGGGACGCTGGCCGGAGTCGGGCAGTCGCTGCCGGCCTGAGAGCGAATCCTAATTGGGACTGTGTGTCTGTTTCGCGCAGGGCGGAATGACAGCGGCGAGGAGAACGTCCCCCTGGATTTGACCCGAGGTAACGCGGGACGCCGCGGGCGCTGGCCCGGGCGCGCGGTGGGGAGGAACCGGTCCCGGCCGGGCTGGAGGCAGGGGCGGGCCGCGCGAGGGAGCGGCAGGGGCGCGGGGCCAGAGCCGAGCTCCGCCTGCCGGCCCGCGGGGCCCGAAGCGGCCACCGCGCCGGACCCAGCCCCTCCCCGACCCGTGGCCCGGCAGAGCCCGCGCCGGCTTGGGCTGCTGCTGCGGGCGTGGGGGCCGCGAGCTGAATTCGCCGAGCCGGCGACCTTGTGGGCTCCCTCGGGCACCCGGGGAGCCGCTCACACCTAGCCCGAAGTTGGCGCTCCGGAGTGGGAATGGCCAGAGGGAGGTAGAGGTGGTTATTTAGGTCGCTGGAGGATGTTTGCGGGAAGAGCGACCACATCCTGCTCTCCCCACCCCCCGGAGCGGATTCCGGACCTGCTTGGGTCGTGTTGACTGCGTGACTGCTTCTGTCTATGCCCACCGTTCGGGGACTTGCAGCGCGGATAACTCGGTAGTAGGACCCGAACTAGTCATTCCTGCTCGGTGTCTGGGTCACGTTTCTCCCGTGCTCCCCTCTCCCGAGCTTCTGCGTCCGCAGTTGGCCCGAGACCGCCCCCTCACCCTGATGCAGGTTCATTGTTTACCTTCTGCGGTGGAGATGGGTTTGTTTACACCTTCGGAGCTTTGTAAATGCTCCGATATTTTAAAGAATTCAATCCTGCTTCTTAAACCGTATTTCTTCTATCAGACGCCGTCCTGGAATTTATTCCACAGTATCTCACAGAAGAAATAGTACTGTTATGTTTGAGATTGTTTTGATTTTCATGATAAACAGGATTTGGTCTACTGATTAAGACGGTCTTACCGTATCCCAAATCGGCTATACCTCGGAAAGTAGTCTGGTTCAACTATACAATTTTTGAGATCTGTGAAACATTTTAGAAAGTGTTTTTTTAAGGTAAACATTCAGTGTTTGAGATCAGTGTATTTTTTACTTCATATACTCGATGTAATGATTTATATGCAGTGTTTGTTAATGTGGGTTTATTGTTGAGGCTTACTGCTATTGATGATGTACATTCTCTTACTGTGTGTTTAATAGTGTAAAATTACAAGTACATAGATGGCCAGTGTTTAGCTACAGGAACCCTTTTTGTAATTTAATATTTTATTGTAAAAGTTTAGTGACTGTAAAAGCAGGAGAATGTGTAAAATACTATATAGTAGTAGTACATAAACAGGGAAGCAATGATAAATTTGATGACTAACGCGTTTATTTGGAATTTTTCAGCAGATAGTGTTTGAGAATTAGTGTAGAAGAGGTAAAGTTTTTTACTTTCATACAGCAGTTTGTAAACTTAAAGCAAATACCTGCAAAATCTGCTTAATATGTGTTTTCTAGTGAAGCCTACCAAAATAAGGATAATTCGTATAGACTTGAAAATTAGTATTTTGCTTCTCTGACAGATACAGTTTATTGGTAATTTAATTTATATACAAGCATGTGTTTTAGGTAGAGATGAAAAGAGTAATTATTAGGTAAACTGAAGGCTAGTTTCAACTTTAGAAACCAGAAACCTGTTTCGATGTGGTGCTGGAAAGAAATTGTTGTTGAGTTCTTAAATTTGATAGCTTTACCCCAGCTTTATGTAGGAGTACAGATGATTCTTCTATATTTACTGTTTAGAACTTTGTGTTCCCTCAGAAATTATTAAACACCTTTTCCCCAGGATTAAACATGCAGAATAAGTTCTTTCTAAAAATGTAATAACATAATGCAAAAGCAGTGCACAATTAAGAATGAGAAGTTACATGAGAATCATATTCCTAAATTTAGAGAAATTTAGAATAAAGTGTAACCTAATAGGGATACAATTTTTTAGAGAATCTGTTATTCTGACACACATTTCATTGTTTAAAGAAGCCTTGTGGATTTAATCCAAAGTGCATAAGAAATTAAATGTTAGTAATGTTTTGAGAATGGTGAGGTAGTTTGGATTCCATCTGAAAGGCAGCTATTTTTGGATTGGATTACAGTATGTAAAAAGATAAAAATTAGGGCAACCAAAATATTCAATATTAAAACAATGTTTATTATTGTCCTATAATTTTGATAATTTCAATGGATATTCAGTAAAACGATTTGTAAATAAATTGTATAATCATCAGATTCCCTGAAGGAGCTATCAATGTATAGTAAAACAGTGGCTGATTGTAAAGTCAAGTTTGAATTGTAATCTCAGCTATGGGATTCAGTAATTGTTGGATGAGTTAGGGCAAGTTGTTTGACCTTCCTTAACCTGTGGGTTTTTCTTCTCCAAAAGAAGAGATAATTTCAAAGGGAAAGTAAGAATATGAGAGGTAAAGGAGATCCTTTTAAATAAGTATGCAGCATAAAACACTAGTTTTAGTAGCCTTCCTATATTGTGAAATTAGAATTATTTAAATCATCTTAAAAATACTTCAGATGTTTTGAATGCAGATTTTTAGAAAAGGAATCAGAATTTCTGATTATTATTTTAATCAGGTATATCTAAAGTAGAACTTTTAGCTCAGTGCTTGGCCATTTGTGCTTGCTATCCTGGCATTCTGGAAGATTCTGGAAGACTGAGGCAATAAGAGTGCAAAATCATGCTCAGTTTGGGTGATTTAGCATCTCAGATTCAGTGCTAAGACCCTGGTGTTTGATCCTCAATATTCCAGAACGAAGCAAGGAAAGAAAGAAAGGAAGAATTATTGTGGAGTGAGATGTGGTGGTGTCTACCTGTAATTTCAGCTACTCAAGAGGCTGACACAGAAAGATCTCAAGCATGAGGCCATTCAGGGCAATTTAGTGAGACCCTGCCATAAAATTTAAAATAAGGGTAGCAGGGGATTGCTTGGCGCAGTGGCAGAGCATTTGCCTAGCCAGTGCAAAACCTTGGGTTCAGTCCCCAGTCCTGAAAAAATGAAAGGAAAAAGTTTTTACTGGAGTAATTTTGACCTAGTTTAGAGACTCATTCTAGTAGATTCTGTAGTAATCTTTTTGGTGATTGTTGCTTTCAGTTTTGTTTAGGCACCTGCTCCCCTTTAATTGTGAAAGTCCCTAATATTTGCTATTGATACAGTTACTTACTATCTTTGTATTTCATGCCAAAATGTACAGTATTTTGAAACCCAGATCTTTTACCGCTTTGACAGCAAGAATAGGCTTTTTAAAAATCCAATTTATATTTCTTCCTGGTACTGGACCTAACCTGAAAAAGAAATAGAACAGTAATTTTCCTGGGTAAATTCCTGTGATAGTTTTCAAACTGAATGCCAAGAGCAAGGCATTATTATGTTGAAATGTAATTTTTAGATTATAACTTATTAATGAGAGTCCTATTTTATAAATTTTGATTATTTTATGCCTTTTCCATTAATAAGAATAAAAATGTTGACTGTCTTTGTTACTGTTTATTTAATACACTGAAGAGTAGGAAGATTATCTAAAATGAGATTTGAAAAATAACTTTATCCTGATTGCTTCTAGTTCAGAAATTATTTACTTATGCACTTAAATTTTTTTTGTATTTTAGGGAAGGGTCTATAGAGTGTTCAGGGTCTCACTACTAGATTGGACTCATAGTAATCTGCCTGTTTACAGCCTCCCAAGAGCTGGGATTACAGGTGCATACCACCATACCCAGTCTCACTTGGGCCAGCATGGCAGGCCCTGGCCCCTGTGCCTGTTTGCAGACACTTTAATCTGCCGAGCTATTTGGCCAGCCCCTCTGTTTTTTATGGTACTGAAGATCTAATAGAGGGGCACTTCACCACTGAAGTACAATCAAAGACCTTTTCAAATTGCTTTTACTTTAAATTTTATTATTATTATTTTTGTACTACTGGAGATTGAACTCAGTATTCTCACTGAGTTATATTCGTAGTTCATTTTTTATTTTGAGATGGGGTCTTGCTAAATAATTTAGTTCAATTGCTCTAGCTGAACTCAAACTTGTAGTTTTCCTACTTTAGCCTTCCAGAGTGCTTGGATTATAGATCTATGTCATCACATTGGCTAGGCCTGTTTTCTTTTTGTATGGGGGCTCATACTCATGACCTTGTGCTTGCCAAGCAGGTGCTTATGCCACTATCTCGCTGGTTCCCCTTTTATTTTTTGAGGCAGGATTTCACCAAGTTTCTCAGGCTGGTCTTGTGATCCTCCTTCCTCAGTGTCCTGAGTCAGTGGGATTGAGAAGGTAGAGTCTGTTGAAAGTAAGTTCTCTCATCTCTCACACTTAAGTTTCTTGAGTCAGACATTAAGGTATCTCTAGTCCTTTCCTGTTTCCTTTGATTCTTCACAAAGCTCAGAAATATTCCCCACCC